>CBVK0101254399.1:0-11834 GCA_900067695.1 Picea abies
TTTTTAATACATGGTTTATAACAATGCAATGTATTTGCAATACATTGCAACATAATACAATGCATAAACTTTGGTTTTAATACACCGCGCAGATATGTTATATATAACATATGGTTATAACATATGTTTTGTATGGTATACAATATGGGTCGGGGCTAAGCCCCGGCCCGCCCCCTTTTCAAAACAATACAACCTTCAAACATAAATATAAAGGCGCCAACCCATATGACAAGGAACAATGGGCGGCATAGTGGTTAGCGGAGGCTTTACAAAGCTTGGGCTATGGGAGGTCTAGGGGTCGAACCCCGTGGACTCCCAAATCAATTTTACATATAAACATAATGATCAACAAATGAGTGACACGTGGCGCCCTCGGGTTGGGCCACGTGTCCTCACATTATTCGCCCAAAACAGACAGGTGTCAACACCCGATTGGACAACCACAACCAATAAAAATGCGCCACGTCTTCCCTCTTCCACGTCAGCATGATGGTATGGCCTTTCCACGTGGCCGTACGGACTATATAGACAGGTACAGTCAGCTTCCAAAATTTTGCCTGTTTGTCTTGGCGGACAGATCGCGATAACTCCTCCATACAGACTCCGTTTGCGAAAGTAAATATGTCGCTGGAATCAGGAAGACGAGACGGACGCAATGGAACTGTTTTCGTCGCATTCCAAGCACTTTGTAAATTGATCAAAATTTGATCCCTTGATCAACCACCTCCTCCTCATCCCTGCCACAGTCCACTCAAATTCCCGCTTCTCTCCCACCCCTTGCTACATCCCTTGCCCTGGTGCAGAGCCTGGTGTTCGACCTGCATCGGAACATGGACAACCTCTGGTTCCGCCTAGAGGCCCTGGACAACAAAGCCTCTCAAATTCTGCAATTGCTCTCTGTGTTACAGGATACTGATCACCTCCCACCAGAAGCAGGCCAAGAAGCAACAACCCAACCAACAGCAACCTCCGCACCAGTGTTGGCACTGGAACAGAAGAAAGAGCACGTGCCATCACAAACGGATGACACCATGCAATTGAATCGAACACCAGTTGATGAGGAGCCGCCTCCTCCCAATGAGATGAAATTGGCCACCTTCTGCATGGCCCTGTCGCGACACTAAAACCCATACCGGTGATCTATCTATTGTTTTCCTCTATTATTTTTTCATCTGCATGTCGATTTTTCATGCATTTGTCTATGGTTACTATAGTTATGCTATCTACACTTTCCACATTTGTAACGGCCACCATTACGGGCCACAGTTTTGAACTCTTTTTGCGTTAGAAACAATATACACTTCAGTTATGAAGTGGTTCGGGCGGCTGAGCTGGTTTTCCCTCAGGGTAGCTTAGTTCATACAATGTTATAATATTTTATAAATTATTGTCTCATATATATGACGAAATCGTTAAATGTATACCACGAAACTGTTTGGTTCAAAAAGTATATCATCGAACACCCTCGACATCAAAATCTTCATACAATGTTACAATGTTCTATAAATTACTCAGTCTCATGTATATGATGGAATTGTTCACTGCAAACTGTATATGACATAACTGTTAAATAAAATGAACCCACGACTTTGCGTACATGTCACTCCGTAATTTTTGGGTTGCATTGGTTATGTACCAAACATTAATATTTTTTGATAAATTTCAAATAAAACTAATTCAAGAATACCACGTGTAGTGCAACTTGCTACCCACATGTTTACTCCACATCCAGCCTAGCAGGGACTACGCTGCCATGCAACACTTGTTTACAAAGAAAAAGTTGTTATTTTTATTTATATATTGATTGAAATTATATTGTTGATATGCATATCACACTTAGATTTACCATGAGAAATAAAAGTCAAAATCTAATAGAAGAGATGGTAGATTTTGCTTTCTCATTTAACTTTTTAAAAATATAAGTAAAAAAATAACTTCATAAGATTTTGCTACCACTTTCAAATGTTCACCAACAATCCTCATAGTGATATAAGACAATTGAATTAACCTTTTAATCTAATTAATGATCAAATTGAAATCTCCAAAAATTTAGATATCCATTTGCTACAAGTTTCGGATGCGTAAGTGTTTAATGACAATGGGTACTAGTGTTTAATTGCCTCCGTCCTATTTCAATGGGTTCACCCTGTTTGACAGCAGACATAAACCAAAGAAAAACTTGTACTACACATTCATAATCATCACTCCGTCACAGGTTTGATTGATAAAGGATAAGAGAGGCGTACTCTACGCTTTAGGGAGATTGCGCCTGCTTAGATGGGTATGATATTTAGAGTGCTTCAATGCCATGGGTACGATATTTAGAGTATATATATAATTTCTAGCCGTAGGGAGATTGCGCGTGCTTAGATGTAGAAGTTCCCTGATTTTCTGAAGTTTTTTTGGTTCTTTCTGTTTTTAGTGTCAATGATGTATATATTGCAATAGAAGTGCAATATTTGTAGGAAGCTCCATGATATGATTATGATTGTTTTTCATTATTATATGAATATTTTTCGGAATATTAATTTTTGTTCTTTAGGTTGTGTTTTATTTCTGTAATTATTGTACAAGTATTGTCCGCAACCTTGTAATTTTTTCATGAATATTGGAATGTGGAATGGTTATCTTTAAAGTTATTCTTAATGTATTCATGAAAATTAATTGTTATTCTTAAGTTCTTCATCTAACTGTATTGAAAGATTATCTCATGTGTTTTCTTCAGGATAATTTTTGTTATAGTTGTTTCTTTATTCCTCGTGGTTGAGTTTGAGTTTTTCTTTTCTACTTTTTTGTTAAATACGTGTTCATATGACCATGTCTATTTCTGTTGTTCAAAATCGTTTAGGATCAACTTGTTATCTGTTTAAATAAGTAATGTTAATGAAGAATATTAATCTCATATTCTTGTTTCTTTTACCTATTCTTTTTTCTTACCTTTAATTTTCATGATTCTCTTACCTTTAATATCCATGATACAGGTCATTAGAAGTTTAATATTGGAATGTTTACATTCAGATTTTTCATGCAAATCAAATGGGATGTGAAGAGCATATAGTGGAATCCATTAATGATAATCTCTGATAATTGCGATTGAGGTTTGTATAGGTTGTTTTCTATATCCTGGAATTTCGTTTAATATTTTTTTTTGCTATGAATTTTGTTTTAACATTTTTTTTGCTATGAAGAGATCTTATTACGTAGACATGGAATCTTGCCAAGATGACGATAAATGCTTAGTAAATTCTTCATCTTTGCAATTACGAGTCAGATGGGGTGTTGTGAATGTCCGTGTCATGTTTTCTTTATGTCTGTGATATAGTGTTCATCATTACTATCATCAGTTTTCTGTTTGAATAAGATTGATGGAGAATATTTTGAGAATGCATGCAATTGGAATTTTCTGTTTGAACAAGATTGATGGAGAATATTTTGGGGATACATATTCTTAGATTGGAAATTTAGCTAAATATCAAAATGTTTATTCTTATATATTTCTTGATTTGTTTATACAAATTAAATGCAATATTGATAAATAAAATATAATGATAGGTGATAATTTCACTAAGTTGTGACATTGAGTTTTGCATGTATTGATTTTTATTTTTCAAGATTTTGTTCAATGCCTTTATTTCTATGAAGAAATTTTAGAGGTGGAACAATGCCAAGATGATGATAAATACCATGTCCATGCTCAGTTTTCTTTATGTCCATGCTCTGGTTTATGCTCACAATGTTCTCTATTCTCCATTTCAGCAATATTGAGGGAGTCTAGACTCTGTTTCTGTTTGAACAAGATTGATGGAGAATATTTTGAGAATGCATGCAATTGGAATTTTCTGTTTGAACAAGATTGATGGAGACTATTTTGGGAATATACATATTCTTAGATTGGAAATTTAGCTAAATATCAGAATGTTTATTCTTATATATTTCTTGATTTGTTTATACAAATTAAATGCAATATTGATAGATAAAATATAATGATAGGTGATAATTTCACTAAGTTGTGACATTGAGTTTTGCATGTATTGTTTTCTATTTTCCAAGATTTTGTTTAATGCCTTTATTGCTATGCATAAATTTTAGAGGTGGAACAATGCCAAGATGATGATAAATACCATGTCCATGCTCAGTTTTCTTTATGTCCATGCTCTGGTTTATTATGTCCATGCTCTAGTTTACCATGTCCATGCTCATTTTTCTTTATGTCCATGCTTTGGTTTATGCTCACCGTGTACTCTATTATCCATTTCATCAATATTGAGGGAGTCTAGACTTTGTAACTATTAATTTCCAAAGATATATTTGCGAAGAAATGTAGCAGAATATTGGAAAGTTAAATCTGAAGATTTGTTGTTGTTTTGTTTATGGAAATTAAATGTGATGATCAGGAGATTGAGTTTTGCATTAGTTCTTTTCTTTGCAAATAATTTTTTTGAACTATTTTATCTTTTCTTCTAATTATATGCAGATGTTTTAGTGTGTTTTCTTGTTTTTTCTTACATATTGTTTTCTTCCCGACCTTAATTCTTAAGATGCAAGTAATGAAAAATTTAAAAGAATATGATAGTTATTTTCGTGCAATGTTATCCTATCCTTATGGAATATGTATATATGCTTGTGTGTACTTCTTATCAATGTGACTTTTGTGTGAAAACTTGTTTGGACTCTGTTTCTTCTAGTTTTTTTATTCTTTTAAAAAGTTGTTGCAATCTTTAATTTCCAAGATGCATGTACTAAGAATTGCAGCAAAATATTAGAAAGTTTACTCTGGAGATATGTTGTTTTGTTTATGGAAATTAAATGTGATGGTCGGAGATTGAGTTTCCCATTAGCTGTTTTTATTGCTTTTCCATTGGTTGTTTTTATTGAAAATAATTTGTTTGAACTGTTTTATCTTTTCTTCTAATTATATGTCTATGTTTTTATTGTGTTTTCTTGTTTCTTTTTACATATTATTTTCTTCTTGACCTTAAATCTTAGTATGCAAGTAATTAAAACTTTAAAAGAATATGATATCTATTTTCTTGCAATGCTATCCTATGCGTATGGAATATGTATATGTTTGTGTGTACTTCTTATCAATGTGACTTCTATGAGAACATATATCTGTGCGTTTGTGTAATTCTTATTAATGTGACTTCTATGTGAACAACTTTGATGAGATCTTTTCCTCTAAATTTTGGGTATCCTTTTTGCAGGTTTGTTGCAAATTTTTGTTTTTCAGGATACATGTGATTTGAAGTTTAAGAAAACATTGAAATGGTTACTTTTTGGATTGGTTGTTGCTCTGTTTATGATAGTTAAATGTTATCCTTGTTGCAGGTTTATTCCAACATTTTGTTTTTTAGGATGCATGTGATTTGAAATTCAAGAGATTATGTTTATGAAAGCTAAGTGGGATGCCCATCAAAAAAATATAGCACTAAGGAATTGGACAAAGTTTGCATTAGTTGTTTTCTATTATCAATGATATGTTTGAATTTTTTTTTTCCCATACAAAATCCTTAGAGGTGAAATGCTACCAAGAGGATGATATACTTAACTTTTATACATTTTATTCTTTGTCTGATATGTTTGAATTATTTTTTTTGCCTATGAAAAATTCTTAGAGGTGAAATTCTACCAAGATGATGAGATACTTGACTTTTACATTAATATGCATGTAGCATGTTTTTTATTGTCAATGATTTGTTTCAACTATTTTTTTCCTTATGCAGAACTATTTGTTGCAAGGTTTTGGTTTTCAGGATGCATGTGATTTGAAATTTAAGAGAACATTGAAATGCTTACTTTTTAGATTCGTTGTTTCTCTGTTTATGAAAGTTGAATGTTATCATTTTTGCAAGTTTGTTCCAACTTTTTGTTTTTCAGGATTGACGTAGGCGCGCCAACCAGGGCACGTCCACTCACAGGATCCTTCTCTTACTCGGCCCGAAGAACTCGAAGGTTCTTTACTTCCCTATCGGGAAATATTTCACCCACAGAAATCTCTTCGGGGACTACCTTCCCTCTATCGGGATTCCTTCTATCGGGGTTTCGACACCTGCGATGTTCTGGTAACTCGAATCACCGATCCCCGATCTCTGATGCACTTCCTTATTTCCTTAGCCCCAACCGACTAAGCCCTTAGTCCACACGACCCGCTACTATAAGACCGCAACTATAACTCCCATCAGGGTTTCAGGGTTTGTGATGTCGAGATGCACATGTACTCGGAACTCCCGATGCTCCGATCCCCGATGTGCTCTAGCCCTCCAAGTTAAGCCTTGGCCAATGTGACCACTAATTCCGGGACTTTAGTCCTACCTCCCGTTGGGGCTACAGAGTTTTTGATGTCCAATTTCACTCACCCCCAAGACTTGCGATCCTCCGAATCCCGACGCGCTCCTCACGCGTTAGCCTCCTACTATAGGCTCCGCACCATATGACCGTTGACTTGTGACCATGGTCTTATCCCTTATCGGGGTTCGGGGTTTCGCGTGTTGAAATGAACCAAACCTCTTGTCAACAGAATCCCCAATTTCCCGATCAATTCGATCTCCGTCAAGTTGACAACTGGCTCCCACTATGGCTCTTCCCTCAACCCCGCTATGGCTGACAGTTGTCCCCCACTGATCGAGGTTTCGTAGATCGTGATTTCAAAGTGCACAAACCACCTATCACCAGGATCCCCGATATCCCGATGGACTCCAAACACCGATGGATTGACTCCTTGTCGAGATTTCCCGATATTGTGCCACCTGTCCTCCACTAGCTCTGACTGTGGCCCACACACTCTCCCGTCGAGATTTCGTGTTTTGCGATTTCATGGGGTCTGTGTATCTTGTCTTCACAACCCTCGAGATGCCGAACCCCAACTCTTTCGGATCTCCTCACATGCGTCCTAAAAAATGAATAGTTTAGATCTTGTCGATAAATCGTGGATCGCGATTTCGTATGACAAGATTTCTTTGTGCTTAGAAACTCCGATTCTCCGATATCCCGATGACTTCTCTGGAACTCTTCACCTCACTTATGAGGGCTTAACTCCGGTGTAGCTCTTACCAGATCTAACGGTTGACGAGAGTTCAGCTGCTGATCCAACGGTTCACCAACCTTTCGAGCTTAGACTCTGGTGTGGTCGTAACCTCCTCGCACCTCTGTGAGATCCAACGGCCCACGGGACTTCATGAAACCTCCTCAAAGGATTTCGTCCGTCCGTTCCTCCCTTTCGTAAATCCACGGGGTGACTGAATGTCTTCTTGTGAGATTGGCTCGCCCACTCGCCGACCTGTGACGTCCTTGCAACTTTGAGTCGCACTTATCTATGCTAATCTTTAGCAACTCAGAGGCCTATCCTTCTTGAGCTTTCCTCAATTACTTTCAACCTCAAGGAGGTTCTTTGCACGCACTCCTTGCGGCAGTTCTCAAACACTTCTAAGTGTTGAGTTCTCTTGACTCTACGCACACCTACAGCAGCAGTCCTCCGATACCTTGCTCAGTTTCACGACTGAGACTCTCCTTAGCCTGCGCACTCCTTGCACGGCTTGAATTTCTCAATTCTTACCTCTGAGAACAAGAGTCAAACTATCTGGGCCTTCTGTCAATGCACTTCCTTGTGGACGGATTCAACTGCACTCCTTGCAGGAATCCTTGCTCAGATAGAGAAACAATTGTAGCTCATTCCACTTCCTCTTTGATTTCAATCTCAACACATGAAATCATATACACATCATAACAACAAATGCATAAAAGGAAGTAAATACTCATAAGCAGAGCATTCAACACACATACACAAAGAATAACACAAAAACCATGAATCTGAATCAACTCTTCTATTAATTCAAGATATATACATGGGTGTTCTTCTAGAGTTCTCTGCTACTCTCCTATGCTCTGGATTCTTATAACTCTTCCTAAATTGATAATAATACAACAATACAATGAGGGTGTCTATATCCGATTTTCCCTCTTTCTTCTAAAACTGTCTAATCTAATATTCAATTATACCTATTTACATTTACTACTATAAATACCTCTGTCTACTTCAGATGAGAGCGGGGCGCTCAAGGTTTGATTACATTTTTCCAAGGTTCCTTCAATAAATGACCTCATTTATGTTTGGTGCATCAACTTCAAGGGAAATTCAAAAACTTGCACTGGACATCTTCCAGTTGTCTTCCGCTTCCATATTGGCTTGCTTGTTGTGAGGGATGCTCCTGCATCATACTCCCTCGCTTGAAAATTTGCATGGGCTCCTGTCCATGAGCTCCTGCACGGTCTGTCCATGCTTCTGTATTTCTGCTTCATTCTCCCAGCTGGCATCTTCAACTGGATGGCCCTTCCACTTGACCAAATATTCAAAGTACTCTTTCCTTCTGGTTCTCTTACCCACTCGTTTATCCAGTATCTGTTCCATCTGTGGCTTTTCTGCAACTGGTATCTGCTTCTGCCACTGAACCTCTAGTTGTTCACCACTTGTTCTTGTTTCCTCAGCTTTGTATGGGTACAAATCTGAGACATTGAATATTGGAGATATTCCAATCCCATTGGGCAGCTCAACCTCATAAGCATTTTCTCCGAATTTATTCAGGACCCTGCATGGCCCAATTTTCTTCATTTTTAACTTGTTGTATGTTCCTATTGAGAACCTTTCCTTCCTCAGATGTGCCAAAACAAGATCACCAACTTCGAATTGAAGTTGTCTCCTATGCTGATCTGCTCTGTGCTTGTACTCCTAGCTTGATTTCAGAAATCGCTCCTTCACTCTGTTGTGAAGTTCTTTCATCGCCTCAGCGAATTCTTTTGCACTAGAGCTACTAGTCGTAGTCTGTCCTGAATCCCTTAGTTCAGAAAATACTCTTAGCTGCGTCCCATATACAACCTGAAATGGACTTCGGCATGTACTCCTATTCATCGAGTCGTTATATGCAAACTATGCCTGGGGTAATATATTATCCCAACTGTTGTGGTGCTCTGCCACCAGGATTCTCAGCAAGTCTCCTAGACTTTTGTTCACCACTTCTGTTTGTCCATCTGTCTGAGGAAGATAAGAAGAACTAAACATCAAGTTAGTCCCCAACTTCTTCCATAATGTCCTCCAAAAATTCCCTATGAACTTCGTGTCTCTGTTCGAAACTATGCTTTTTGGCAATCCATGAAGTCGAACAATCTCCTTGAAAAACAAATTTGCGATGTGAGTCGCATCGTTGGTCTTCTGGCATGGAATGAAGTGTGCCATTTTAGAAAACCTGTCCACTACCACAAAGATTGAATCAAATCCTCTTTGTTTCATTGGCAACCCCAATATGAAATCCATGCTAATTTCATCCCACGGCTTGTCTGGTAGGGGCAATGGCTGATAAAAACCCGCATTCTGCTTTCTCCCCTTTGAATGTTGGCAAATTCTGCATCGATATACAAACCTCTTGACCTCTGCTCGCATCCCTGGCCAAAAGTATGACTTTCTCAACTTCGCGAATGTCTTGTCATGACCAAAGTGTCCTGCCAATCCTCCGCTATGCTTCTCCTTTAACAGGTTCTCCCTCATGGAGCAATTTGGAATACACAATTTGTTGCCTCTGAAAAACAATCCTCCCTGGATCATATAATCTATCCAAGGGCTTCTATCTCTGAGAACTAGATTCTCAGTTGCTTCATACGCTTCCTTAAAATCCTAGTCATCCGCATACATGTCTTTGAGATCGTCAAAGCCTAACGTCTTGACTTTGAACTCCTGCAACAACAAACACTTCCTGCTCAAAGCATCAACAACTTTGTTAGCAGTACCAGAAATATGTTTTATTACAAACGTGAAATTTTGCGTGTATTCAACCCATTTAACATGCCTCTGATTCAACGTTTCCTGCTGAGTCACAAACTACAATGCATGGTTATCACTATATAAAACAAATTCCTTTTGAATCAAATAGTGCCTCCAATTTTTCAATGCCTGGATGATGGCATAGAATTCCTTATCATACGTGGAATACTTTTCCTTTGCCTCATTCAGCTTCTCGCTTAAATATGTAATTGGTCTGTCCTCCTGACTCAAGACCGCTCCTATGGCAAACCCACTTGCATCACATTTTACCTGAAATGTCTTTTGAAAATCCGGAAACACTAGAATTGGTTGTTCCGTAATCATCCATTTCAAAAAATTGAAACTTTTCTCCACCTCTTCAGTCCAGTGAAAAGATTTATGTCTTTTCTTTACTGTGTCCATCATTGTTGTGCTAATTCCACTGAAATTCCTGATGAATTTTCGGTAGAAACTAGCCAATCCATGAAAACTCCTCACCTCAAATATGTTCCTTGGTGATGGCCAATTCTTGATTACCTCCACCTTATCTGGATCCATCCTCAATTCATTTGCAGATATAAAAAAACCCAGATAAATGAGCTCTGTCTTCATAAATGAGGATTTCTTCATATTAATCAACAACTTCTCCTATTGTAGCTTCTTCATCACAATAGCCAAATGCTTCAGATGTTCAGTCTTCATCTTGCTGAAAATCAATATATCATCTAGATACACGATGACAAATTTCCCGATGAACTCCTTCAAGACTTCATTCATCAACCTCATAAAGGTACTCGGTGCATTCGTCAAGCCAAACTGCATGACAAGACATTCATACAAACCTTCATTTGTCTTGAATGTTGTTTTCCATTCATCACCTTCTCTCATACGAATCTGGTGATATCCACTCTTCAAATCTATCTTTGAAAAAAAATTTGATCCACTTAAGCAATCCATCAAATCATCCATTCTTGGCAATGGAAATCTATACCTGATAGTTATCTTGTTAATGGCTCTTGAATCAATGCACATCCTCCAGCCTCCGTCTTTCTTCAGGCTGAGTACTGTTGGAACAACACACAGACTCAAGCTTTCTCTGACCAAACCTTTGTCCAACAACTCCTGGACCTGTCTTTTAACTTCTTCATTCTCTTGCAACGTCAATTTGTACGCGACTTTGTTTGGAAAAATAGCTCCTGGTATGAGGTCTATATAATGAATCACACTCCTCATCGGTGGTAACGAATGAGGTAATTCGTCCACTACAATATCAACGAACTCTTCCAGCAGTCCCTGAACTTCTCCTGGAAAATCGTCCACTCTTGTGCTAGTCAGAACAATTCTTGGTTTTCTGACCACAAAGAATTGTGGATCCTCCTTCTTCTTAACTTCTGTAAGAAGTTCCTTCCTACTCATGAGAAGTACTGTGTTGCTTACCTCTGGCTTCGCCTCCTTATTCTCAATTGGATGCAACATATGGGTTCTCCCATTCTTCTTCAGGGTATATGTGTTCATTCTCCCATAGTGAATCACATTTCTATCGTATTGCCATGGTCTACCCAACAATAAATGACAAACATCCATAGGAATGACATCACATAAAATCTTGTCATTATATCCTCCTATATTAATGTCAACTAAACACTGTTTTGTGACATTTACCTGATGTCCCTTCTATAGACATGAAACTTTGTATGGACTTGGATGATCAGTTGTCTCCAGCTCCAACTTCTCTACCATATCGGTTGAAACAAGATTATCAGTGATACCACTGTCCACGATAACCTTGCATGCCCAACCCTTGGTCTTGCAAGCAGTCCTAAAAAGATTGTTCCTCTGCACTGAATTCTCCATCTCCTTCTCTGGCGTCAAAAGGACTTTCCGCATCACCAACGATCTTCCTCCTTCAACATATTCCTCCTCAGCATCTCGCCTCTGTGCCTCGGCGATGTGAGTCTCTCCAGTTTCTTTCTTTTTCTCTGGACACTCGAACGACCTGTGCCCATTCTTTCCACATGTGAAGCATGTGATTACTCCACCTCTTCCT
>CBVK0101254402.1:0-20922 GCA_900067695.1 Picea abies
ATGACTAAGATTCACTTCAGTTCTTCACCTAGAGTCCACAGATCTGCACCACGTGCCCTCCTTAATCTGATGGTTGATGTTTACTTCGGGTCTTTGGACTTCGAAAATCTTAAATTTCAAAACTTATCTAGCCCCACTTGATTTTATCTGAAGCCCTGGATCTGGTGACGTGTGGCTCTCGGTAGATCAATGGTTGAGATCCTTTCGGGTCTTTGGGTTTCAAAAATCTCAAAATGCAAACCCCTTGAAGTACACGATATTTTTCCATGTGTCCTCTTGAATCATATGGTTGAGGCTTACTTCACACCTTCACACAAAATCCACATATTTACACCATGTCTCTTCTGGATCAGATGGCCCAGACTCACCTCAGACGATCCGACGCTTGAGATTTACTCTGGATGATTTGGCAACTGAGATATATTTTGGATGATCGGATGATTGAGACTTACTTTGGCTCTCCGACTCTCTGGGCTTCAGGAGTTTAAAATCTCAACTGAAAACCTCTCGAACAGATTTCTCTAGAGTTATGGATCTACTAACACATACCTTTTGGTGATCAACAGTCAGGATCTACTTCGACTATACGGAGCTTCGATGTTTGAGCCCTAACATGTCACATCACGTCATGCCTTTTAATTTGCGGGGGCATGCATCGGTAGCTTGGAGTAACCTTATTTTTTCCCCACAATTATCCTAATGCTGACACGTAACCCCTTGGTGAAACAATGGTTTGGATTGTGGGACCGCCTTGGTAAATTATCTCCCATGCAAATTGGTTCCCCACAATGCCTCATGTCTGTTGATCTCACTCTCCAATGGGATCTGATGGTTGTGACCTTAGCCCTTGCTTCCTTTTTATCGAACGACCCTTGTTCACCTTTCCTCTGATCCAACAATCTTGGATCTATATTGATCCTACAGTGGTGATCTCTCCCGAATTCAAAGGGAACAGTCATGATCCTTTGAACCCCTTACACGAGTCTCTAACATTCTATCTCCTACATAGATTCTACAATTCCATTCCTCCTGAGATTTTCAACTCCATGGTTAGAGTTCAATCTCAACCATGAGACTCTAACCAACAGACCCAGCCCATACCAGCCCGGTGTTTCAACCAAAATCTTTGATACCATTCTGTAACATCCCCAACCACCCATAGGTCGAGGCATGCTACCTTCAAGCCCACCCTTGGACTTATTTATCTTACAATACCTTTTTAAAATTTAAGGATTCATAAAAGAAAAGACTTTAACGACATGCACAATAGTAGTCAGCAGGCATGTATAGTCTAAAGATTCAATTAAATTATAATTAAATATACAGCGCAAAATACATTCATATACATGTAAATGATACCATAATAGAGAGAACTTATCTTTATGGAAGATGACACCAACTGGTTGTATACCAAGGATGTTCTACCAAACCATAGAAACCACTGCTTCAAATCTCAACAAGTCACCCCCGAGCAAGGGCTATCAATCCACAAGAACAGTTCCAGATTGTACTTGGGTTCCCAAACCGGTCATCTCTCAAGCTCTCATAGGTTTCCCAACACCCACAAAAATCCAAGTACCCAACTCTCTTCTATCCAGCCTTTACCACCCCAACAGAATGGACCACCACCCTTCTCTGCCATGCAGTCCCTCAGGTAGTCCCTCTCCTTTATTTTGGGGCCTCCAGCACAATTGGTCCAGAATCTCAATGATGGAACTCTCAAGACTAGTAGTTGTGAGAAACACAAGGCACAAGTCAATGCATCTCAGACATGTAGGTTCGAGGTCATGGATGGATTGCACCAGCGACCATTAAAGGAAACTATCTCGTGGCTAAATCTTTAGCAGTTTGGTTCCCTTTCCTAGTCCAAGACGCAGATGATAGATGGATCAATGAATGGGTAAGTGTGTGCATGGAAGTATGTGAGGGAAATGAAGGAACATACAGGAAATCAGTGAACAATCCATCAGTTGAACCCCACCATCATACCTGAGGTGGGTTTAAGTAAATTTGTGGGGAGTCAAGAACCTCCTAACCTTACCGAATAATCTCACGTAACCGATCCCTTCCCTTAGGAAAAAAGGGTAATTAACATAGGAATACACACTTAGCCCCTCAAGACCCCTCTCTTGTGGAATCATAGCCCCTTATAACTCTATTCCTTGTTTTTCTAGAAACCAATGATGTGTTTGTTATTAATAATGATCAAAACATTACATTTCATGGGCACACTGGCCTTTTAATAATTGTTTGGGAACCTTGGCCTTTCAGCATTCTAACAATACATTATTTAAAATGGGGGTTCAGATCTAGGGTGTTACAGATCAAAACTCTGGTAAGTGGAGGTGTGTGTACCATGTTTGATAACTTTACACCTTTTAGAAGGAAAAGACTCAATATGTGGTGGTAATTGTAACAAACGATGAGACCTGTAGGGAAGCTAGTCTAGCTCCATGATGACTCAAGACTTGAGATATAAAAACAAATCCTAAGGCCAACTAATAATCAAAGAGCACACCAAAATAAACAATAGGCCAATATGCACACAAACATGATGAAAAGGGGACTCCCTCCCTAAAGTAGGTATGTCTCACCCAAGAGGCGCCTAAGACTCCCTACCAAAGATCGCAGGTATTAGAATTAGTTATAAGGGCCCTTGTGGGCTTAACAACTAGTCGGTCAAATCCCCCCGAAGAGGTAATACTCCATAAAGTTTGTGTGTTGTTCGACCCTTATATGACCTAGGGTACCTGTAGAATAACCACTGGAAGTAACCTATGTGGTACCTATGTCAAGCAACTAAGAAACCACGATATAACCGATGCACAGAAGAATAGTCCTAAGTCAGTTCCACCATATGGGTAGGGTAGAAGATCTCAAAACCTCGAAAGAACCACCTCTCATAGAGCTAAAGGTACTAGCAATATCCCCATATACGAATAGATCCCCATAAATATATCTAACGCTAAGAAGGTATTCGGGGGATATCCCCTCAACCAACTTCACGCAACCTTGTGCTTAACTCTGGTGTAAGCATAGCCTCCTGACGTCACCAATTATACAATGGATTTCAGCACTCCCTTAGTCAAACACATATGTTGATTTAATCACCTTGGAGAAGTTTACTCACAAAATCCTATTCCAAGGCTCTAAATCCTAAGCTAGTTTGTGCACCCTAGAAAATAAAATCGTTTCTAATCAATTTTAAATTATCAGCATTCCTTTTAGTGTCCTTGCTTACTCAAAAAGGTGTGGTAGTGGAAATGATGATGTTATGACTCAACAAGTAAAATAAATGAATATGAATAAAATGCAAAGTCCTAACTTCAATTCCCAATAAATGATAAGCTTTTCAAAATGCAATTTTTTATTTAATTCTTCAATTCAACATAAGATGCAATCTTTCCATGCATGTACTAATAACAATGTTAAGAACCCAAAATATCAAATGCGAACAATGAAAAATGTTTATTATTTTTGTATTTTCAATATAAAATAATGAAAATGCAAAGACTGGACAACAACCTGATATACAGATTCTACTAAATGCAATCACAGACAAACCAAGTAGGATATCAAGAATAAAACACCCAGCCCAAGATGCAAGAACAATCAATGAAAAGAATGATGAGAAAGGCACTGCCTAAAAATTCAACCAAAGAAAGGTTTCCTATCACTCTGCAGGCACTTAACATTCGTAAAAAAGACCTAAGAAGACTCAACAACCATCAAAACTTACCCAGCAAACATCAAACTCAGCAACCAAGCACACAAGAATGATGTATGTGATTGTTTAGGAGAAAATTGTGTATATACGCCTCTTGCAGAAGGAAAACGCATGTATGTACGCAAATGTCAAGAAAAAACCCATGTATATGTATTAAAACATTGTCAGGTTAAGGATAAGGCTAAGAAACTCAAATCCACAATGAAAAAAGGCTGTCAAGCAATCATATGACAAGAAACCCAATATAAACAAGAGAAATCAAAGGAGAAAAAAACTCCAAACCCCGAAAAGAAGATTCAATCCCTAGTATGGTCGCCAATTATGTTACTGGTCTCTCTATGGTATGGGGTAAACCACAACAGATGGAAATGACTATTGAAATCAACTCTAATCTCAAGTATGCTATATAAACAAATATTCTAACAAGACAAGATAATGAGCCTACCTCACCTAGACGTTCGATGGCATCCATCATTGACCACTTGACTCAAATAAATACTCATGCAAATTGTCCTCAACAACCAAGATATGCAAGCATATGGTGATAATATAAAAAGTTAGCACATTCAATAGCATAAACCATCAATATTCATAACTATAAATATGACCATGGAATAACATTTTAAATATTTGCAAGACATTAATTAGATGAGAAAAGAGTATTTTTATTAAAATGTAATCAACACAAGTGTATGAATGACAAAATTTTGTGTCAGCACGGTTCGGAACCAAGAAACCAAGTCCCTTCCAGTTGGTCATCCACCACTTCAATCCTCCACCAAATTCAAGCTCATACAAAAGAGAAAATGAGGTTCTCAATCAAGTAGGGAAGATATTGAGGGTTGAACAATGTGTTCAAACTTAAAAGGATAAAGGGATGCAGACTCAATATGAAGTGAATAATTTCTCCAGAGTAACTTTGCTCTCAAAGTTGAATTCTTCTCCTCTTTTCCATAGCTTGGATATGGCCCATTTATAGCCTTCAAATGGAACTGAAGGGTCAAGTCAGAATGTTTCTAGTATATGGAAGGTCAAGGATCATGGATCTCATGACATGACATGGAAACCCAACACCATTTTTTAATTTGGGCACAAAACCCGATGTACGTGGGTTATAATGGCACAACCTGCGTATACGCATGTTGTATAATAGCTAGGTCACGCATATGTGGAAAAATATTATTTTTAGCTCTGGGAACTACAAAAAGGGATTTCAAGTCTGCATAGGGAAATGGAAAAAGGCCTTCTGAGCAAATTTTCATAGGGTGAGGCAAATCTTTCTATAACACACCTTGTTCTTCTCCCCCAATATGGGACTTAGAAATTTTTTTTCTTCTACACACCTTGCATAGGCTCTACACACACAAGTGTTATCTCTCCTCAGATTTCAACTCTTCGAACATCAAAGGGGCATAGACATTTGTTCTTCCAAATGACTTCTTGTGCCCTCCTAGCACTCTCTCTCTCTCTTCTAAGCTTACAAACACAGTCAAAATGTTCCTTCAACGCCCTCCTAGCACTCTATGCTCTTCCTCATGAGATTTACTAACACTTTGGAAAAGTGTTGGCTTCATGCACTCCTTGCACTCACTCTCTCGAGTCAAGGAATTTACAGACTCTTGCACACTCCTTTTTCTTACTCTGCGCAGACTTGCACTATCCTTCCTAAGCTTAACTTTCCATAAGTATATAGGTATGCACTCCTTGCACTAGCCTTCCCTTGAGATTTTACACTACTCTTATTGTAGTTGCACTCCTTGCGCTCACTATGTGCACACTTTCATTGGCCTTCCTTTGATATTTTATATTTTCATGATTGTATTTTCACTCCTTGTGCTCGCTCTCTTCACTCCTTGCACTATCCCTTGAGCTTAACTAATTCTGATGTGCCCACTTGGCACACTCCTCATAGAACTCCTAAATGATTTCTAGTGCACTCCTTGCACTGGATTTCCAGAGCTTTCAAACAACTCTAATTTTTACTCCTTGCACATCCTTGAGAGCCCAAAACACTTGGAAATTCACACATACAGTGAATTCCATCTATTCTTGCAAAGGGAACATAATTGCACTCATGGCATTCATGAAAATTCAGTGAACATTCAGAAAAGAAATACTCAACCACACAAAGATTATGATCCAGATTTTATGAGCAGAACAAAATGAATACAGATTATTAAAATATGCTTAACACATAATAAAAAATATACATTAAACTTGGTTTTATATTCAATAAGGAAATAAGATGAAACTATAAAATGCAGCGGAAAACAAGCTTGTTGGAATGGTGGTAGCTTATCTCTAAGAAGAGATGTGATGACTACGCTCATTCACAAGAAGATCATTATAATGAGTCTCTGAAGTCCTTTTTACAATAAACCAAAATGTCAAAAATCCTAGACATCCAAAAACCTAACCCTAGGAAATGAAGCGTCAAAAGTCATGTGGGCCCCGTTTGGGTAAGTTAGTACATCAACTTCGTTCCCCCATCAGATGATGAAATTGTTGTTGAATTTGGCCCTAGGTGAGTCACTTGCCTTGGTGCAGGAGTTGCCCTGCTTTGACGACTCAATAAAGTTGGATCCTTTGTTGTCAAGTGCCCTTGATATGTGTGTCCAAAATATGATCATTGGATTCATGTTGCATGCAGTCAATTTTGATCTCTGTTGGTGTCAACTTCTTTGCTATCTCTGAGGTGTCCAATAATGGTGGGAAATATGGTCGACAGAGAGCCATGTTGAAGACTGGGTGTAGGCCAAGGAAAGGGAGAATTTTGAGCTCAAAGGCATTGTCACCCACAACCTTGGTGATGGTGTATGGCCCATAACAGAGTGGGCCAAGATTCCATTGGGGCCCTATAAGGAATTCTTTCTACAAGTGCAACCAAACTTTGCCTCCCACCTAAAACTTATGTGGCACCCGATGTTGATCATGGTGCTTCTTGTACTTGGCATTAGACTTCTTTAGAATATCATGAACCTGTTGGTGGATGTGTTGGATCTACTCAATGAACCAGGTGGATTTGTCAGCTTTTGGTGGATCAGGGACAAGTCAGCTGAGGTGGTCACCCGGGGTAGTGCAACATCCATGGGGCCCAACGGTTGCAATCCCAACCCTACCTGAAAGGGATTGTGGCTAGTTGACATATGAAGGGCTCAGTTGTATCTATGTTGGACATAGGGAAAACTCTCATACAATGTGCAGAGATGTTTTGAATTGTACATGCACAGGATATGTATGATCATTCGATTGATGACCTCAGTTTGGCCATCTTTCTAGGGGTGAAGGTAGTGAATTTGGTGAGCTTGGTATCCAGTAGTGACCAGGGGCTTGACCAGAATGTGCTGAGGAACCGACTGTCACGGTTTGAGATAAGGGTTTGTGGGATCCCAAAAGGTACCCATACCCATTCAAGGAAGAGCTTGGAAGTTACTTCTACTGTGATGTTCTTCTTGTAGGCAGGTAGAATCACCATCTTGGAAAAGAAATCAACAACCACAAAAACATAGTCATTTCCCCTCTTGGTGGATGGGAGGCCTAAATAGTCCATTGAGATGGATTCCCATGGCCTGTCAAGAGTAGGAAGAGGGGTGTGCAAGCCTTATTTCTTAGTGGTCAGTTTAGAAATAGCATAGGTGATGCAGGACCTAATATACTTGCTGACATCCTGTCAAAGTTTCAGCCAATAGAAATGTTTCTACAGCACTACCACTATATTTTTTCACCAAATTGTCATGTCACCTGACTGTAGTGAGCTTCCCAAATCAGCTTCGCTCGCTCGCTTGATGGAATGTATATATGGCCAAGATGACACAACAACCTATCTTGAATATGGAAATTAGTGACCACTGAGTTGTCTCCCAACATTTGGTAGGTGGTGGAGAAGTCAGGGTATGTCTCGTAGAGGTGGTGCCATCCAGAGGTCTCGTGGCCACAAGAGTCTAGCACCGTGGTGAGTGTCGCGACTGGAGATTATTTGAGGAAATCAACAACTTGGTTGGTACTTCCTATTTTATACTTGATGTTGATGTGGAATTGTTTTAAGTATGTGGACCACTTATGATGGAGGTCATTCTGAAATTTTCCTTGGGTTTGCATGAACTATAGTGGCTTGTGATCAGTTTGGATGATTGTGTGCTTCCCAAGAATGTAATGTCTCCACTAGCGACAATCTTGCAAAATGGAGTATATTTCTTTGTTGTAAGTAGGGTACTTATGGACAACATTTGATAGTGTCTCACTATGATATGCCATGGGGTGGCTGTGTTGAGTGAGAACAATGCCCACATCATAGTCTGAAGCATCTGGCTCGATCTCAAAGGGATGTTGTAGATCTGGTAATGAAAGTATTGGGGATGAGAACAAACACTTCTTCAAGTCACCGAAGGCTTGTTGTTGGGACAGGCCCCACAAAAATATTTCCTTACCGCCACCCCTGGTTACTTGGCTGAGGACCAATGTGATATGAGAGAATCCCAACACGAACTTGCGATAGAAATTGGAGAGGCCCAAGAAGCTTTGAAGTTCAATGAGTTTGGGTGGGGCTGGCTAGTCACAAATGACCTGTATATTGGATGGATCTACCTACACACCATGTCGATCAACTATGTGGCCTAAGTAATGGACCTTGTCCATGCCAAAGGATCATTTTTCAAAGTTTACATATAGTTTGTGTTGTCGCAAGGTGTGCAGAACCTGTTGAATATGTTGCAAGTGTTCTGCCCAAGTATTATTATAGATGAGGATGTCATCTGGATACGCCACTACAAAAGTATAGGTGAAAGGTTGTAGGATATCGTCCATCATCGTCATAAAAGTTGTTGGAGAACTTTTCAAACCAAAGGGCATGACCAACCATTCAAAAACACCATCTTTTGAATTGAAGGTGGTATTCCATACATCCATCTATTCTATTGGGACCTGGTGGTAGTCATACTTCAGATCAATCTTACTGAAGTATTTGGCCCCCATGAGTTGATCAAGGAGGTCCTCGATTTAGGGAATCGGGTACTGTTTTCAGACTATGATTTTATTCAGAGCCCGGTAATCAATGCAGAGTGTCTAGGTCTCGTCTTTCCTCTACACCAACATGATTGGCCTCCCACAAGGAAATGAGTTGGGACGTATTTTCCCTTTGTGGAGTAGTTCCTGGATATACCTCTTGATCTCCTCATTTTCTAACAGAGAGTGGCGGTAGACTGGCCCATTGGTTATTGGTGCATCTAGGGTCAAATCAATGGGATGCTTGACCTGGCAGTGTAGAGGTACCCCTGTAGGAGAGGAGAATATATCTGAGTATTCTTCCATGACCTTATTCACTTGATTTTTTTGTGTGGATATATCAGTCACAGAGGTAGTGGATGTGGTTGCGATATTTCTCTCACTCTAAGAGAGAATCTCAAAGAAGACAAATTTCTCGGTCTGAGATATGACCTTCCTACATTTCTTAGCAAAGATAAAGGAAATAGCACTAGGAGGTACTACCTCAGGTATCATATACAATTTCTTATTCAAAGTAATAATAACATTATGAGGCCTAGACTCATATAAAGCATGATGTTTCCATAAATAAGGTTGTCCCAAAATAACATTAAAAACTTTGAGAGGAGCAATATCACATAATACCTTGTCTTTGAAGGGCTTGATGGCGTATGAAATTCGGCACTGTTGGTTGATGCAAAGATTGCTTCCTTGGCGGAGCCATCCAATGGTGTAGGGTTTTGGGTGCAGCATTGTAGGCAGGTCCAGCTGCTTGATGACCTATGTTGAGATGAGGTTATTATGGCTACCGCTAACAATGATGAAGTGCATCAAGGTACCTTTTACCCACATCTATGAATGGAAGAGGTGCTCGCCTTCTTCTGGATCATCAAGTTCACCAAGATGGATCTTGGTGGTAGCAACAGTGGCACTAGGTTTCACATCAATGATCTTTCTTCCCCTTTCTAGTTCTGACTCATAATCATAACACGCATCTGATTCAGAGGCTTTCTCTTTAGCCACCAGTGACTACTTTGAGCGACAGTCAGTAGTGTTATGCCAAGGGCTCTTATGAAAATCGCACCACTTCCCGGTATATTTCTTTGTATTTTCGGTGTCCTTCTTTGCTTGTGGCTTGAACTGCTTGTCCTAATACTGTCCATAATTGTTCTATCCTTTGTTCTGTGGGTTGGGACCGCCCCTTCCTGGATATTGTTGTGAGGGGTTCCTAGGCCAAAATTGCCATGTCTTTTGTTTGAGCTTCTACTCGATTTTGATGGCATATCAATAGGTCATGCCCAAGGACAAGATGTCCATAAATTCCCTTTCAGTCTAGATGTATCTATGTAGAGCACTGTGATACTTGAGCACCATATGTCTCTCTGAAAATTTGATACCCATCTTGGTGCATAAGGTTGGAAGATATTTGTGAACTCTGGCATTGTTTGGTCTCTTTCTTGCCGCAGTGTGGTCCATTTGGTATACAAGTCATCATAAATTCCAATAGGGTAGTATTGTTCCTTAATAGCATCCCTGAAGGATTCCCAAGTGGCTGCAAATGTAAATAATGAGGGTTCCTTTGTTTCCTTTTGCTCATAGAAAGTTTCCCACCAGCATTTGACATGGGGAACGACTTTGAGGAGTCTAAAAGTAATATTTTCTCTATTCGAAAAGTTATGGATAGTAAAATACCCTTCTAGTAAATTCAAGCACTTGTCTATAGAATCTACGTCTATTTGACCTTCAAATATAGGAATATCGAAGTTGATTTTTACCTTGAAGGGGGCGACACCTCCACTCAAAGAAGATGTGTTGCCTGTTGGTACTCATCGAAGGATTTGCATGAAACTATCCATCATCGCGTTCCTCTATTGCGTGATGGATTCCTCAAGAAATATTTTGAAAGAATCTCATGTCTCATCATATTTATTTTCTCCTACCATGATAGGTCTCTTGGGTGTGCGAGATCTTTTTTTCTCAAGAGAAACAAGCTTGAGACCCAATTCTTTGTACCCTGACCTTGTTGGGGACATGCATTAATACGACAAGGAGAAGACTACTCTGATACTACTAATTTGTATTTTATGAGCAGAATGAAATGAATACAGATTATTAAAATATGATTAACACACAATAACAATGATACAGTAAAACTAGTTTTCTATTCAATAATGAAATAAGTTGAAACTATAAAATGCAACAGAAAACAAGCTTGCTGGAATGGTGGTGGATTATCTCTAAGAAGAGATGTGACAGTTGCACTAATTTGAAAGAAGATCATTACAATGAGGATCTGAAGGCATTTTTACAATAAATAGGAATTTCAAAAACCCTAGACATCCAAAAACATAACCCTAGGAGATGAAGTGCCAAAAGTCATGTGGGCCCCATTTGGGTAAGTTAGTACATCAATTTACCAGGGTTGTAAATTTTGCATACGATCTTCGTTTTAGGTGCACAATAGCATGTTGGAAAGGTATCGTCTAGGATATTAATTTTGAGGGATTAATCAAAGCCTTTGGGCTAACATTGAGAATCTCTATCCCAAAAAATCTTCATTTAGTCCCTCATCATGGCCCCAGAAGTTAAAAATTGCTAAACATAGTAAATTGCCAAAATTCCCATAAAGTTGTTTTGAGGGAGTTGGAAAAGGTGGGTGGCCATCAATATCCACCTGGATCAATACTCCCTCCTTAGGAAGCAATGATCTCCATTGTTTTTATTTCCCCCATCATATGAGGAATTTTTTGTTGAATTTGGCCTCGGGTGAGCCACTTGCCTTGGTGCAGGAGTTGCCCTGCTTTGACTACTCGATAAAGTTGGATCCTTTGTTGTCAAGTGACCTTGATATGTGTTTCCACAATATGATCATTGGATTCATGTTGCATGAAGGCAAGGTTGATCTCTATTGGTGTCAACTGCTCTGCTATCTTTGAGGTGTCCAATAATGGTGGGAAATATGGTCGAAAGAGAGCCAAGTTGAAGATTGGGTGTAGGCCAAGGAAAGGGGGAATGTTGAGTTCAAAGGAATTATCACCCACAGCCTTAGTGATGGTGTATGGCCCATAATAGAGTGGTACAAGCTTTCGATGCGTCCCTATAAGGCGTTCTTTCTGCAAGTGCAACTAAACTTTTTCTGCCACCAGAAACTTATGTGGCACCTGATGTTGATCATGGTGTTGCTTGTACTTATCATTAGACTTCTGTAGAATATCAGGAACCTATTGGTGGATTTCATGGATTTTCTCAATGAACCGGGTGGCTTTTTGAGATTATGGTGGAGTAGGGGAAAAGTCAGCCAAGGTGGTCACCAGGGGTAGTGTAACATCCATGGGGCCCAACGGTTGGAATCCCAACCCCACCTGAAAGGGGTTGTATCCAGTTAAGATATGCAAGGCTCAGTTGTAGCTATGTTGGACATAGGGAATAATCTCATCCCATGTGCAGGGGTGCTTTTAATTGTATATGTGAAGGATATGTATGATCATCTAATTGATGACCTCAGTTTGGCCATCTATCTGGGGGTGGAAGGCAGTGGATTTGGTGAGCTTGGTATCCAACAATGACCAGAGGATTAACCAAAATGTGTTGAGGAAATCGATTGTCATGGTCTGAGATAATGGTTTGTGGGATCCCAAAATGTACCCATACTCGTTCAAACAAGAGCTTGGCAGTGGCTTCTACTCTGATGTTCTTCTTGTAGGCAGCTAGAATCACCATCTTGGAAAACTGATCAACAACCACAAAAACAGAATCATTTCCCCTCTTGGTGGATGGGAGGATCGACATGTAGTCCATTGATATGGATTTCCATGGGCTGTCAGGAGTAGGCAGAGGGGTGTAGAGGCCCTATTTCTTAGTGGTGGGTTTAGCAATAGCCCAGGTGGTGCAAGACCTGATATACTTGTCGACATCCTGTCGAAGTTTTGGTTGGTAGAAATGTTACTGCAGCACTGTCATTGTATTTTTGACACCAAATTTTCCTGCCAACCGACTGTAGTGAGCTTCCAAAATCAGCTTCACATGCTCTCTTAATGGAATGCAGAGATGGCCCAAACGACACAACAACCCATCTTGAATATGGAAAATAGTGATTATTGAGTTGGCGCCAAACATTTCGTAGGTGGTGGATAATTCAGGGTCTGTCTCATAGAGGTGGGGCCATATAGAGGTATCGTAGCCATAAGAATCTAGCACCATGGTGAGTGTCATGAATGGAGGTCGACTGAGGCAATTAGAAACTCAATTGGTACTTCCTATTTTATACTTGATTTTGAGGTGGAACTGTTGTAAGTATGTGGACAACTTTTGATGGCAGTCATTCTGCAATTTTCCTTGGGTCTGGATGAACTGTAGTGGCTTCTGATCAGTGTTGATGATTTTCTCCTTCCTAAGAATATAATGTCTCCATTGGCAGCAGGTGTACATAATGGAGTACATTTCTTTGTCCTAAGTAGGGTACTTATGGACAACATCAGATAGTATCTCATTATGATATGCCACAGGGTGGTCATGTTGAGTGAGAATGGTGCCCACATCATAGTCTGAAGTATATGTATTGATCTCAAGGGGATGTTGCAGGTCCAGTAATGAAAGTACTGGGGATGAGCACAAATGCTTATTTAAGTCATCGAAGGATTATTGTTGGGATAGGCCCTACACAAATTTTTCCCAAGTCTTTTTGTAGATGAGGAAGTCATCCAGATATAACACTACAAAATTACTGGTCAAAGGTTGTAGGATATCGTCCATCATCCTCATAACATTTTTTGAAGCATTTTTCAAACCAAAGGGCATGACCATCCATTCAAAAATTCCTTCTTTTGACTTGAAGGCAATCTTCCATACATATGTTTGTTCTGTTGGGACCTGGTGGTAGCTAGACTTCATATCAATCTTGCTGAATTATTTTTCCCCCGTGATTTGATCAAGGAGGTCTTTGATTAAGGGAATCGGGTACCAGTTTTGTACTGTCATTTTATCCAGGGCCTGGTAATCAATGCAGAGTCGTCAAGTCCCATCTTTCTTCTCCACCAATATGATTGGGATCCCACAAGGAAATGAGATGGGATGTATGTGCCCCTTGTGGAGAAGTTCTTATATCTACCTCTGGATCTCCTCATTTTCTAACAGAGAGTGGTGGTAGACTAGCCCATTGGGTAGCAATGTGCTTAGGGTTAGATCGATGGGATGCTTGAACTGGAAGTGTAGAGGTACCCCAGTAGGAGATGAGAATATATTTGAGTATTCTTTTAGGACCTTATCCACTTGCTTCTATTGTGTGGAGAGATCATTTATTGGTCCTTGGTTATGGAAGAAAGTGAAGATTAAGGAAGAAAGGTGAAATACGAATTGCACGGAAGGAACATTGTCTAATAGTGGGTTGAAGTGGTCAAAGAATAAAAAAAGAAGGAGTGAAGTAAGAGAAAACTAGTCGTTGAACGTGAAGTTTGAGGATGACAGATCAACAAGGAAGATACATCATGGACAACTCAGCAAGTGGAAAAAGACATCAATGATTTCTTTGGACCACCTCACGGGAAAGAAGGAACGATAGGTTGGCAAAACCTTGAAAACACGGGTCAAGTTGACTTAGGGTTTTAGACCTATGGTTTTTGTATCTAGAGTTTTGGCACCTAGATGTTTGTCATTGTAATGTATAAATAAAGTTCTAGAGGACCTAGGATGGGTTGGTCATTGGTTATTCATTGTTCATTCGAATAGAGTTCATCAGTGTTGGTTGTTGGTTGTTGATAGTTGTGATTTTTTTGTGAAGAGAAATAGAGAGTTTGTATCATAATATATTGAGTTGGGTGTAGAGATCAACCCTGCATTTGGGTGCGCAAGGAAGAGAGAAAGAGAGAGAGATATGCAAGCTATGAGCGCAGATAGAACTATATGTTTTCACCTAATATCAAGAAACACAGTTATGTGGATGTAGCCCTAGGGAGAGGGTGAACCACTTATATCTTGTTGTTATGTGTGATTGATGTTGTGTTCTTTTTCTTTCTGTTATTCGTTTTTTGCATCATTGTGTTATATCTGAGACATAGCTCGCACAATAGGCCTAAGGGAGATAAAGCATAACTAGATCTATGTGTGTTGTTCCTTTGAATCCACTTGCATTTCCTTGGGTTGTAGACACCTATGTCTTGCAACCCCCTATCACTACCTTGGGTTAGAATGCATATGCTTCGCAGGTATTTTTGAAAGGGCCAGTAGTTATGGCTTGTTTGTGTGCTATTAATCTGCCCCTATGCCAACAAATGGTTCCATTGCTAGGACCAGGATCTTCTTAAGGGAATGTTAAGGTGGTTTCCATCGAAGACAGAGATTCAAAAGTGGATAGAAGAACAAGAAAAGGACTTCACTGAGGCTCAAAATAAGAACCCTAATCTTAGCATAGAGGATTGGTTGGGAAGGTATATCTTTACCGATATACACAAGATTTTCTTTGGAGGAATTCATAAAGAACTATACGAGTGGTTAGCCAGACTAGCAGATACCCAGTTTGAGACTAGATTTAGACCACCTGTGGTTTGGACGTCTTCATTGATCAGGAAGGTCAAGAGAGTTGATAATGCCATGTCAAGAGAATTAGATTACTGGTTGGATAGAATTATTGGAGGGTACATTACCGAGTTTTCTATTGACAAAGTAGAGTCATATAGCCAAGCAGAGAGGTATTTAATTAAGGGACTGAGAGGAAAATTTTTACACAGGACGAAGGGTTCTACAATGGAGAAGAAGAAGAGATATTAAACGAGGAACAGTCAGGATCCACTAGAGCATAGGAATAAAATACTGAAGAACCTCATCGAGAAGAGTCAAAGACTTCAGGAACTGCGATCACTCTCGAAGTAAGTACTATTACTCCTCCTGTTGTTTTAGCAGTGTTAAGTAACCAGAGTAGTTAGAGTTACCAGAGAACTCAGAGAACTATTACAAGAAGTTTAGTACAAACTCAGTCAAGAAACCTAGGAAGATCTATGGCAGATGAAATGAGGCTACCTATCTTTAAAGGAGGTTGGGTGTAGTATTAAGCAAGTCAATGATGAAGTAGTTATGAGAGATCAGTTTAGTACTACCTTGAGAGATCACACACTAACATGGTACATGAAGTTTGTTAACAAATTTGCACAGCCTAAACCATTGAATGAGATCAAAACTGCATTGAGTGCAGAATTCAAGAAACCCAAGTCAGAGTCATAGTGCATTACAGAACTGAAAGAAATCAAGAAGAAAGTAGTTGAACCTATTTGGCAGTTTGATCAGAGGTTTAATACCTTAACAGGGCGATTGAGTTTTCATATTCCAGATGAGAAGAACAAGGAATGGTTCATTGCTACCCTCCTACCACACATTAGAGTTCCTTTGATGCAACATAAGGTTTCTTCACAATATGAGGCATTGTAGATTGCCATGAAACTAGATTCATCCCCTATGGGAGAATCCAGCTCAAGTATGAGTCAAATTTTGAGTCATCTAACTAGCTTATCTCTACAGGTCGAAGATATGAAGATAGACAAGGGAAAAGATAAAAGAGACGAGATCTGGTGTATCAGATGCAAATCAAAAGGCCATGATAAGGAGCCATGTCCCCTATTTCATGAGAACTTGTCCTATGGGGATCTAAGCCCTTTGAAGTAGGTTACTCTACCCTGGTGTGAGGTATGTGGAAATATAAATCCCCCTGGTGAATGCTATTACGTGAAAAAATATGTTTAGACACCTACAAAACTTTACTTCACATTCCTTAAATCTATGGGGCATGATGAGAAAGATTGTAGAGTTTATGACTTATTGCATGAAAGATCAAGAGATACATATAAGATTCAAGGTGAGGTACAATCAAAAGTAAATGCTACAGATTTTAACTCTCCAGGAAGAGGAAATGTCAACCCTCACAGTGGATTCAGAGGAAGAGGATGAGGAGGAGGCATGGGTCAAGGTCGAGGTCAGATCATTTGTTATAACTGTGCACATCCAGGTCACTTGTCAAGGGAGTGTCAGAACCCTTATACCACTTGCAGCTACTGCAACTCATTTGAACATTTCATTGAAGATTTCCCTGTGTTGTTAGCCAAGATTTAGGAGAGATGAGGAGGAAACCAACAAGTACAACTAATCTCAGCAGAACCTTGTGGAGATGATCCCAGAGTCATTTTTATCACTAGAGGAGGTGTTATAGGAGAAGACAGAGTGACCCCAAAAAATACTATAGAAGAATCAATGGTCATAAGAACTGCAAAGAAGACACAAGTGTTTGATCTAGGGAAAGAAAAACAAATATTTGAAGAGGCAAGAAATGAATTTGGAAGAGATCAGGATTCTTCATCAAAGACACAACCATAAGTGAGAGAATGTGGAATGCCTTTGGCATTTGATCAGTATTCATCACCTGGAGAAGGAAAAGAGGTAAGAAATCTTAATATGGAATTCTTATGCATTTGCATTAATCTGATTAAGGATGAAATAGTTGTACAAGAACTACAAAATTTAATCAGATAGTATGACATAGGTAGGATAGCTCCTCAGTTTAATAAAGTAGTACATCAAGTATCAATAAAGATAAGGAAAAATAAGGAACTACACCTTAATTCTCAGATTGGAGATTATGACATAGATTATGTGGTCCTTGACTTAGGATCAGAAGTCAATTTTATGACAAAAAATACCTGGGCACTGATGGGAAAACAGAAGTTAATTTATTCCCCTATCATGCTTAGGATGGATAATCAGCAGGCAGTAATCCCCTTTGGGAGAATAGAGCATGTCCATGTGGACATCAACAGGGTAAGGACATTTGCAAATTTTGATGTGATTGAGATAGTTGATGATAGTTGTCCTTATCCTGTGTTGTTATGAATTGACTGGGCTTTCAACAATTCCATTGTTTTTTACTTAAAGAAAAGAAGAATGGCATTCAAAGGTGATGGCCTTAGTTTCATTGCACCTATGGATCCTGATGAAGGTTGTAGATACACAGATCCCATCAAAGAAGAAGACCATGCTTATAAACTAGAGAACATATATAAATTGACAGCAAGACAATAGGATTACATTAATCCTACAGCAGATGGGAACTTAATTTGGCGAAGTGACAATGCATGCTCATCAGATTCAGAATAAGCACTAGAGAACTGGTAGAACAAAATGTATGAAGTTTCTATGAGAAGGTGTGCTAGATTGACCAGGGAAGTTCGATGGATTGGCACAGAAGTAAGCAATCTGCCCACATTTTATGGTTTAAATAATTTAGAAACATTCTTGTTAGAATTTGAAGAAATTGTACCAGTACAATAGCGATAGTTGGCACTAGATTAAGCTTTAAAAGAAACGCCAACAACATGGTGGAGAACACATAAAAAGAACATCGCGGACTAGGTGTAATGTTGCACTTTGATGACAATGTGCTTTTCAAAACAAGATGAAGGGTGTGAAGTTATATACACGGGTGAGAGCTTTCTGAAGGACCATGTGCGAAGTTGTGAGGAGGCTTGGAGTAGCATCCCTCAAGAGTAGTGGGTGCATAAATTCATCAACACTTTGGACACAATGCTTATTAATTGGTATCTTCAAGCAGAACTATGCCTCACCACCTCAGATTGGTACGGTATGACTCAAAACTTTGTAGCTACATTTTTATTTGAAAGTCAAGATTAATATTTACAAGTTGTAAGACAGAAAGTCTTTGAGGCACCTAACCTCCCTTTGGAGCAAGAAGAAGATGAATGGACTGCACCACTTCAAAATTTGCAAGGTTGTTACAATATCAATGCTGATGAAGACAGTGATCCTAAGAATGTGAACATCGTAGAGACAGAAGGACAGAGATATGTAGAAGGACCAGGAGTCGAACTACCTTTTATTGGATAGCCAATCAAAATCAATAGCATTGATATGGGAACAGATAAAGAACCTAAGCTCGCAAACGTTGGAGATTATTGGGATGATGCCACTATTGACAAGATCAAAGAACTACCCCATGAGTATCAGGACTTGTTTCCAACCAAGTTTACCAACTTGAAGGTCATTAAAGGGCCCATGGGAGAGATGAAGATCCCCTTGAAACCAAAAGCAAGAGCAGTCAAGGACTGTAGTGAAACTACAGCTGCACGATTCATATTTGATGATATCATAACTAGATTTGGATGCCTGAAGATCCTTATGAGTGATCAAGGTACACATTTTATTAATAAGACTATTGAATCCTTGACTCAGGAATTTGAAGTCCACCATAAGAAGAGCACTCCATACCATCTGTAAGAGAATGGTACAGTCGAAGCTTTCAATAAGATCTTGGAGACAAAACTGACGAAATTTGTAGTGTGAATAGAGATGATTGGGATTTGAGAGTACCAACAGTATTATGGGCCTATAGAACCACTTGAAATAAGCTTACAATGCATACTCCCTTTAAGTTGTTTTGTGGTATAGAAGCAGTCGTACCTAGGGAATATTTATTTCCTATCTTAAGAATTGCAACATTTACAAATATGGATGACACAGGCATTGTGCAAGAGAGACTTGCGCAATTGGTACAACTGGAAGAAAACAGATTCATTGCAAGATTTCACCAATAGGTACAGAAGGAACGAGAAAAGGCCTATCATGACAGACATATCAAGAAAAATTACTTTAAGCAAAGAGATCTAGTATTGCTATATGACAACAAGTTCATGAATCATCCAGGTAAGTTTAGGACACATTGGCTTGGGCCATATGAGGTTTCCTATGTTACAAAAGGAGGATATGCGCAGTTGAATACTTTGAAGAGAGAATGGAAGGACGGCTTGGTAAATGGGAGTCGATTGAAATTGTACTACGACAACCAATTGCCTCATGGATCTTAGTAAAATCATAAGAAGAAGGGTCTAGGTACCAGGTGCAATTGAAACTAGGTACCAGACACAGAAAAGACAGTCTGCACAAGGAAGGGAGGAACAAAATAGACAACACAGGCTGCTCCACGTAGTCTGAAGATGAAGAGAAATAGAAGGTTCATACCTCTAGTGCCTTTAGATGAGTCACAGGTGAGTGTTGGTGGTATGTTGACCCTTGGTTATGGAATAAAAATAAGATTAAGGAAGAAAGGAAAAATACGAACTATGCGGAAGGCACATTGACTAATAGTGGGTCGAAGTGGTCAAAGAAGAAGAAAAGAAGGAGCGAAGTAACAGAAAGCTAGTTGTTGAACGAGAAGATCGAGGATGAAAGCTCAGCAAGGAAGATATATCATGGAAAACTCATCAAGAAGAAGAAGACATCAATGAGTGCTTTGGAGAACCTCATGAGAAAGAAGGAACGATGGTTTGGCGAAGCCCTGAAAATGTGGGTCAAGTTGACCTAGGGCTTTAGAACTAGGGTTTTGGTATCTAGGGTTTTATCACCTAGTTGTTTGTCATTGTAATGTATAAATAAAGGTCTAGAGGACCTGGGATGGGTTGGTCATTGGTTATTCATTGTTCATTCGGAGAGAGTTCATCATTGTTGGTTGTTGGTTGTTGATAGTTGTGATTGCTATGTGGACAGCAATAAATACTTTGTATTGTAAGATCTTCAGTTGGGTGCAAAGATCAATCCTGCAGTTGGGTGTGCAGGGAGGAGAGAAAGAGAGAGAGATATACAAGCTAAGTGCGCATATAGAACTATATGTTTTCACCTAATATCAAGAAACATAATTTTGTGGACGTAGCCCTAGGGAGAGGATGAACCACGTATATGTTGTTGTTTTGTGTGATTGATGTTGTGTTCTTTTTCTTTCTGTTATTTTGTTATTGCATCATTCTGTTATATCTAAGACATAGCTTGTGTAGTAGGCCTAAGGGAGAAAATCAATAACTAGATCTCTCTGTGTTGTTCCTTTGAATCCACTTGCATTTCCTCTAGATGTAGACACATGTGTCCTGCAACCCCCTATTGATACTTCGGGTGAGACTGCATCTGCTTCACAGATTTTTCCGAAAGGGTCAGTAGTTAGGGCTTGTTTTTCCACTATTAGAGTTGAACCCTCGGTATGCCCATGTGCCAACATAGGTCATGGAGGCTGTTAAGCCCTAATATTGGCTCATTACCACTTAATTGGGGCATATTAGATTAGTAATCTTATTTTATTTATGTCGACTTTAGGCCATTAGTTGTAGTTTAGATTAGTAATGTTATTTTATTTATGTCAGCTTTAGGCCATTAAACCTCCTAGTATCCTATATATA
>CBVK0101254403.1:0-10253 GCA_900067695.1 Picea abies
GCTCTTCCGATCTCACGAGATATCTGTAAGGCTGTTGTACATAAATATCACTCTACTCCGGTAACCAATGCTTTCTAAAAACCTGATCAATACCCCAAATTCAGACGGGACTTCCTGATTTAAAAATATATAATATCATTCTTTTGATGCAAGCTGAGAATCACAAGATCTGTTGAATCTCCTAGGGTCATTTCGATGTCTTAAAACATCCCCAAAAGTTAGTAGTGGGAAAGGGTAAATTGTGAAAGGGACTAAAGCCGTGGTTGGAAAGAGCATCTGAGTTCAAAAAAACTCCTCAAGGTAACAAACGAAGTCTTTTCCTCCCTTCTATCCTTTTCCTTGAATTTTTTCCGCTTGTTTTAGCTTATGACTCCATTTACCCAATATCAGCACGTGGTCTACTATTCTTCCCACCTCACAGGAAGGCGGGATCCCTAGTTGGAGCCTATGTTGGAGCTGCCCTTGTTTTTTAACTCATCACAATTTTCATTTTGGATACTTAAAATTTTAAAGATGACCTTTTTATTTTTCCCTCCCCGAAACTTTGAAAGCTCTGCAACTTTGTCGATTAAGCAACGATGCTTTCTCTACCCTCAAAACAAGTTCACTTTCTTAAGAATGTCACTCTCTTTGTTTTACTTCGGGATCTCGCAGGTCGGAGAATATAACTCATAAATTTACACGTCCCGAGTCACGAAACGGCGAAGTCTTTTTAAATTTTCGCTCAAGACAGTAACCAGGGTAAAATATTTTAACCCAGTGATTAGACATCGTCGGGGTTTTTCTCCTCGGCGATCGCTAGGTTCGAGTTTTTATTTTTATAGCTCCGAGAGCTGAGAACACGAGGTTCTTTCGGGCTAACCCTGGTCAATGATTAAAGGCAAAAAAGACTAACCATGGTTAAAATCTGTTCTCGGTGCTTCGCCACTCGACACTATCTTTTAGAAAGTTACGTCGTCTAAAACCCCGACTCACGAAGTCATGACATAATTATAACTTGATTAATTAATCGCCTAATCTAATATTTTCCTCCCCTTAATTGAGTTTTAATTATCTCCATCTCGCAGTTTCGCGATTCGGCATACTAATCTCCCAGAGAATGGTTTTCGAAGTTCTGAGTCACGATATGGCGAATAAATTTATTATAAAATTAATAATACTCCAAATCACGATTACTGTTAATTAAGCCAAAATCGATCCTCGCAGTATCGCGAGTTGAAGACTCAAAAATTTAAAAGGAAATTCACGATGCAGCGAAAAGCGAGAAATTTATTAACGTTGCTAAGTTTTGATAATTTAAAATAAAGCAATATATGTCCCGCGCATTGAGGCTTGCACGCTCCCCGAGGTAACTATTTTCTCTCCATACTCCGACTGACTGTCGAACCGCCAAAATTTATGAGATTAATGGGAAGATAAGGTAAATCTATGTGTAAGATCAGATTTTTTACGGTAGAAATTATTTCTAATTTTGAATTGACAGGCTTGTTTTGAAAGGTATCGTTTTTTTTAAATATATGCGAGAGCCAAGTTTCACTATGCATTTTTCAAAGCGCACAGAGCTCATCATTTTCCGAGTGAACTAATTTCTGCATGTATACATAGGTCTATCGTAGAAGAGCGAAAACGCAAGTTTCAGCTATGGCTCCACGGAAAGCAGCGAAGGCGAATGTAGAAATCACGGGACAGGGCTCAGACAATGTAGCAGATACTTCACCCAAAAGTGTCGACTCGATTCCCAACTGGTCATTTGTCTCAAATGTTCTGCAAGTAGAATTGGTTGATTACTCAGATGACTCCGATGACATTGAAAGGGATGATTTACACACCAAGTACAAGATAATTGTCCAATCAGGGATGCACAGAATAGCAACCAAGCCATGGTTGCTTCCGTATTATGACATGATCCAGTGGGCGTTGGACCATGTAGACTTACCCACCAGGACGATCATAAACAACCAGGGAGTTACTGTCAGGACTTTTAAGCCCAAGCATCTACAAACCATGTACAAGCTACCTTCGACGTCTGAATACACATATGGTGCCGAGTTCCTGGAGGAATTCAAAGAGAAAGAGTGTACCCAGTATGACAAAACCATGCCTGGTTTCATCAAAGATTGGGTTTCACGCTCCGCGAAATTCATAGCAAATGACTAGGGTGTTTATTCTATCTCTTCTTTGGAGCCACAGTATAAATATGTGGCCATGATGACATGCTGGCTATTTGGGAGAGAAGACACAACACATTTCTACATCGCGTGGGTGCCTCTCATGTTTCGGGTTGCAGAAGGTTGCTCATTTAATTGGGCAAAGATGCTCTCAGATAGTCTAGCCAACAGGGTCACAGAGTATCGAGAGAAGAAGGAAAGTGGGAAACCATCCTCATTTTTCATGTCAGCATATATCATGGACATGGTATGTTCCATGACACCATTCCCCTTGATGAGCTGGGCTAGGAATCCAGCTCAAGAAAAACCCGTGCACAAGTATCATGACAAATTATGGGAGAATAAAGCAGAAAAGTTCATATATGATATTTTTAACTGGGTGATGGTGCCCCTGCAAATCACCATTTTTGGGCATCCACCACCTTGCATCTCGGACAACATTGCAACAGGTCTGAGTGGCATAGAGGATTGGTATGTAGAGGCAGAGTTTTCATATTTCGTAGTTTTTGGGGCTTCTGTTCCCCCTCATGCGCTGCCCTTTTTCATCCCCGACAAGCTGGCTTGTCGAGAGGTCACCTGGAAAACAACCCTTGTTGAGAGGCGTGAGAAAAGAACTCAAGGGTTACTCAAAGAAGGTATAGCCTTCTTTTCCTATTCGGCTGAATTCCTATTCTTTATTAGATTTCGGGCATGCTAAATCCGAGGTCGCTGCCCTGGAGGACCTAAGTTTGGTCTCCATCGAAGTTAAAAAGCATGATCCGCAAAGGTTGTGAGCAACCATTTGGCACATTATGGGCTCAAGATATTTGAGCATGAAAATTCACCCTCGGACGATGTTTTCCGAGGGGCGATATTGTATGAAGAAGTGATAGCCCGGATCCAATCATTAGCACCCGAAGACACAACATCTGTATTAAAGTTCCAAGAACATAGACAAAGAAGCCTTCTCGCTGTGTTGGGGGGTTTGGGTATTTCCAAGACGAAACAAAAGGATGCTGAAGGTTCTGAGGACCAAATTTCCAACCTCGGAAAACACCAGGAAGGGGAGCAAATGAAGAATCCCGAGGTGGAAGTAAAAACTCCAGGCCCACCAAGGGAACAGAAACCAGAGACTGAAACAGAGACTCTGGGTACGCCAAAGGAGTAGAATCCCGTCGGTACTCCCAAAGAATCGGCAAAACAAATAGGAGATCCCATCACCTCGGTCACACCCTTGCAGTTTGCACATGGAAATGTCGACAAGGGATGGATATTTAATGAAGAACTGAGGCCCATTAGAGCAGAGGAACTCCCTCCAAATGAGTTCTTTTTTGATAAAAAGAGGAAGGCAGTAGTGAAAAAAGAGTTCTAGCAAGAAGGAGAGTCCACTGTAAAAAAAATATAAAATCATAACCAATGGAAAAAATAAGAAAAGTGACCAACTCACCACTGAAATCGCGGGAACGCTGGGAGCATATGCTTCGGAAAATCAATTCTCAGTTGGGCTTTTGAATAACCAACTAAAAAGGAAAAATCGCCTGATTAGGACCCTCGAGGCCAGATTGGCTATAGCCGCAGAGAATGCTAAAGGTCAGGAAAGCATGGATATAGAACAAGCCAGAGTGGCTGACAAAAACGAAATAGAAATGATCAAGACCAAGCTTGAGAAAGCACAGTTGGTGATCCAAGATGGTAGAGCGCAGGCGAACCAACAGAGAAATCTGATTGAACAATTGCAGGCTCGGGCAGAAATCGCCGAGAGCAAAGAAATAGATATCAGCATATTTAAATCCTGAGCTAGTGAGATTTGGAGAAAAATATTTTCGGCACAGTAGAATTTGCTTGCCAGGATAGGAGAGATTCGAGAGAATTGTCTGTTGGTGAATCAGGTGTCCAAGAACCTGACTGCCAGGGAAGGGGAGGCCGAAGTGGCTTGGGTCGCTTTCCAGGATGCGGTAATTGCCACAAATAACAGGTTTTCAGCAGGCTTTCCTGGGCTTGCCTTCCCTAAACAAACCAGAGGCAATATTCTATTGAAATATTGGGAGCATAACATTGCCCTGGGAAAGGAACAGGTCCAAAAGGTAATCCACTCTTTAGAGGAAGCTTTTAATTCCATAGATGGCGAGCTATTGTATATTGATAGCCGAGGCGATGCAGAAGCATTGATGCAAATAAATATGGAACAAATCTCACTCGATCTGAAGGAAAAAGATGAGAGAGATTCGGCCGACATCTCCCAGATGGATATGGTGGACATGGCCAAAAGTGATAAGCACTTGCTCAAACCTAGCGTGCAACTAAGTGCCCTCGACATTGTCGATGCACAAATGGGGGACAAGCTACAACAGTTAGCCCGAGAGTGTTACTTCACCGAGGCTAGCTGTCAAGCAGAGCCTTCACGGATCGTATCTCAGTTTGTAGAAAAATGTATCGCCTGCACCGAATCAGTGTGAAGACGAGCACCTGGCACCAAGTAAAGATATAGCAAGAGAAAGGGAGCAATTGCGCTCCTCTCGGTTGTAACTGAATTTATGTAATTGTTGAGATTCTAACTGATCTGTAAAGTTGTATAAATATGTCACAAAACAAAATAAACAGGGCTAGACCTTTTTTTTGTCGATTGTAATAGAGTTTTTTGCATTCGAGAAGTTAATACAAGAAAATCTGGAGATTCTCGATTCCGTCAAGACTGTGTTACAAGTTTGTTTCTTCATGTTTCATGTTTCATTTCATTCCATTATTCATAATTGATGTGATTCGTTATAATTTAGTATGACCACTACTATAACGAGAGGATTTCATTTTTCTGTAATTGCTTATTGTCTTTCCTCTGCACCAGCTATCAACAGGTGTAAGACCAATATGTACTTTCATAATTCTATATATATTTTTTCTATGTCAATTATTTCTTTACTAATTCCCTCTTCTATTTATATGTGAGTTTTCTATTTGACAGAAACCTTGCGTTATATGCAGCTAAATGGTTTTCTCTCACCTCACACCCTTATATTAAAATATAATACAGTTACGGGAAAGAGCCTTCAATTTGCATTTATATTTTATTCTTAAAAAGTAAAAATTTCTCTTTTATTCAACCAAATCGAGACAGTGTTTAATCTTTCTTTGAATCCTTTCCTACTCTTACTATTCCTCAATGACTCTCCCTACAGCAACCCAACCGAATATCGAACCCGGACTATCTAATCAAACACATATTGCTTTAAATCTTTTTGACGTAATACTTAAAACTACTAATAACCGGGAGGAACTTGAACGTTCATGGGCAGCCATTGAACAAGATATAACTACTCAGGAACAGTTGGAAGCTAAATGACGCAAATGTAGAAATCTTCCCTAGTTTCCTATACCGAAGGTTGACGATACCCTCTTATCCATCTTTCACCTACTTTCGCCATCTTTCACCTACTTTCGGATGCCTTGACACTGTACTTTTAAGCCTTAAGTACAGACTCAGGAACAACATCACCTATCTCTCTTTAGTTAGTAAATTCAATATTTAAAACTTAAGGAAAGCGTCATGTTCTGGTGTGTTTTGTTCTAGATATAGGTGTATCTAGGGAGATCAGTTAGTGTCCGCACCTACCAATTTATCCTATAACAAAATTGGCGACCATACCGGGGAACAGATTGTTTCCTAGTTAGTCTAGTTTCCCTTCCTTTGATTGCTTGTTTTCTGGTATTTGAGTCTATGGGACATCCATCTAGACTCTCTGGATCTAGAGGTTCACTTAGATTCCCTGTCATTTTTCAAAATTTTCTTTGATTACAGACATTCTCGCACTGTACCTTTCTACAACCTGCAAAAACCATTGATTTTCGCACCCTGCTGTTAGATCCAGTGCGAACTTCTCACACCCTACCAGTGTCTAGCCTGCGAGAATACCTAATTTTCACACTGTACTCTACTGCTAGGCTGAGAACTTGTTTGTAAACGTTTTTGGATTGGGTCTTGTCATATTTTGATGACCTAGTTTTGCTTTGATCAGTTGGATTGAGCTTTTGGAGCCTATATTGATCCGTTTACAATCTGCTTGACATTCTTTGAGTTACTTTTAGCCACATTGGCTTTGTTTGGTTTTGAAGGATTAGTCTCTTGCTTTGAGTGTCTTTCAATTACAAAGTGTGTGTTTTCTTTAGAATTGTTTAGGGAAAGATCAAATTTCTCGCTTTAAAAGAAAACTTTTAGTTTCAGTTTCTTTGTTTTAAGAAAGTTCATTATTTCTTTTAGTGAAAATTTTAAAACAAAAAGATTTAATTTCTTGCTTTATATTAGATTAGGGGCATCCTTGCATTTGAAGTAGTGAAATTGCATGATTCTTGGCATTTTTTGGTCTTAAATTCCGAAAAAAAATTCCCCTCATGGCCATTGGTGTATAATACCTTTTTCTCATTTCTTAAGAATCTTGATATTGATGAGTTTAATATATTTTGGGATATTGTGTATATGGGAATGATAAATGTTTTCTCCTTCTCATAGCATAGCTTTCATCGAAATGAAAAGATTTCATCTTCATCTCTTTGCATAACTTTCGAGTTGGTCAAAACACCATATTGTTCATGCCATTTTCCTATTGAGTAACAACAACCATAAAATAAAGCGCTTATAAAAATTGATTAGACATTTTTTATACTTTCTGGCAACAAACCTACATTAGATTAGTTATAGGGCTTTGGAATAGGTGTGAAAGATAACTTTCTAAAGCTACAAACAAACATAGTATCTTGTGATAGGGAGAGTTAAATCCACTTACTACATTTTGTCCTGGGAAGCCCTTCTAACACAAGGGTCAATCATGAGGTCACATTGAGACTGGTAGAGCTACTCACCCTGCTTTGTCGGTCTTGGTGTATAGATTACAAGTATTATGGGGGTCGCTTGAGAGGTATACCCACAATGATGAGTGGAAGCCTTTCAAGTTGATTTCGGTCTAGATACCCTGCCCTTGCACATGGATTGAACTGTTGACTGTTTCCCCAGGAATCATTGTAGTGATTGATAACCTTAGTGGCCTATATCTTTAGGGTATTTACACAAGGTGACTGTGGAGGGGCAAGTCTTCATGGTACCTAGAATCGACATTGTCCCAACTCACTCGGGCTCCTTGGAGGGTATACCCACTATTATGTGTGGGAGCTTGAACCAGGGTGTAAGTCCATTAAGTAGGTTGTCAACGTAACTTTTCCACCTGCTTTATCTCATCCCCTTATTACATTGTTCTTGTGACTTTAGATTTCATCACCAACTAGTGTGCTCATTGTGAGAAGGTTTTGTTTTCTTGCTTGCTTACTAGATTTTTAGAATGTACTGTTTGTTCTCCCTAGTGGACTCTAGATTGGATTTTTGTTTTTAATGGTGCACCAGGGTGTAAGTCCGTTAAGCAGGTCGTCAACGTAACTTTTCCACCCGCTCTATCTCAGCCCCTTCTTACTTTGTTCCCGCGACGTTGGATTTCATCACCAACTAGTGCGTTCATCGTGAGAAGGTTTTGTTTGTTTGCTTGCTTCCTAGATTTTTAGCGTGTGCTGTTTGTTTTCCCTAGCAGAATCTAGATTGGATTTTTGTTTTTCATGGCGTCAGTTCCCGAAATGACCAATGAAGGAACCTCTACTCCAGGGGAACCTTTTGTTTTTCCTTCTTACGAAAACATTGGTTCTCCTCACATCGCTACTTTGAGCCTTCCAGGTCTCACTATTGGATTACCGGTATGGTTATTTTCCACTCAGGTAATCCCAAATGCAGTAAGTGCTTCGGTCGTAAGCACTTCCCCCCAAGAGCATCAACCTCATGTTGATCCTTCACCTTCTTCACCAGTAAGGTCTTCTTCGCCTTCTTTGCTTGCAAGGTTTCCTTCCATTTCATTTTATTCGTCGGGTGAAAGTTATGAAGCTAGTAACTTGGTGAATAAGAAGAAGAAGAAAAGAAAGATTAAGAATAAGAAAGATAAACAAAGGTCAAAACCTCCAACCACTGTCAAACATGTTGGGAAACAACCAATTACTGTTAATCGTGCTAGGAGTGTTGATGATGTCAAGATCACCCAAACAATGCATAAGCCCAAGTACCCTTGCAAACTTTGTAAGGGTATCCATCTTCTTAAGGATTTCCCTGGTCTATCCAAGGTTATAGAAGTATGGTCTACGCACCCTCGCCAACCCATGTCGTTATCCTCTGAACAAGATGTTGATGACTTCTCATCGACTAGTCACGATATAGTTGGGAAGAAGAAAAGTAGAGCCAAGTTCCCATGTATGTTATGCAAAGGGTGTCATCTAACTCATATTTTCCCTCATATGGACAAAGCCTTGAAATTACTGGAAGACATGACTGTTTCACAGCCTGAACTTCCAGCTGCTTATCGTAATATTTCTCTCAACCCACCTATAGTTGATGGAATGATCAATCTGGTTCCCCCATTGGTCAGTCTGGTTGATCAAGTGGTCAATCTGGTCACGTCCTTAATTGAACCAGTTGACAAAGTGGTTGATCTGATCCCATCGTTGGTCGATCCCACTCCCCCTTTAGAGAGTGTTAACAAAGTAGTTGATCTGATCCCATCGTCGGTCGATCCCACTCTCCCTTTAGACAGTGTTAATAAAGTGGTTGATCTGATCCCATCGTTGGTCGATCCCACTCTCCCGTTAGAGAGTGAAACCCAAGCGGTCTATCTGTTTCCACCTATTGACCCCATTCTCCCCTTGGAGAATGAAACCCAAGTGGTCGATCTAATCTCTCTGTCGGTCGATCCTACTCTCCCGCTAGAGAGTAAACCCGATACTGCCCATGTTTTTCTTGTTGATACATAGTCTACCATACCGGGGGCTATTCCTCCTTCTCCCATGGAACCCCTCCAAGTTATGAGGCCATCCATTTTGATTAGGGTGTACTAACTAGACCTCGTCTTCTCTCTCACATTCCTTTCCAGATTACAGTACAGTTTTGTGGTCGAGACGTTCCTCAGACATTGATAGATGAAGGTGCATTCGTTAGTATTTTGTCCTATTTTGCTTGGCAAGCTTTGGGTTGTCCTCCACTTGCACTAGTTACGCAAAATCTGTTAGCTTTTAACAAAAGAACTAGACAACCTTTAGGGACCCTTCCTCAGTTTCCTATAAATTTGGGAGGGAAAATTGTCTTTATTGACGTCATGGTAGTCCAAGACCCCTTGGATTTTTCTTTACTCCTTGGGAGCCCAAGTACCCTTGCAGGCTTTGTAAGGGTAGCCATCTTCTTAAGGATTGCCCTGGTCTATCCAAGGTTATAGAAGCATGGTCTACACATCCTCGCCAACCCATGTCATCGGCCTCTGAACAACATGCTGATGACCTTCTGTCAACTAGTCACGATACCGTTGGAAAGAAGAAAAGTAGAGTCAAGTTCCCATGCATGTTATGCAGGGGGAGTCATCTAACTCACCTTTTCCCTCATATGGAAGAAGCCTCGAAATTACTAGAAGACATGACTGTTTCACAGCCTCAACTCCCAGCTGCTTATCATAAGTTTTCTCCCAACCCACCTGTAGTTGATGGAATGATCAATCCGGTCCCTTCACTGGTCGATCCGGTTGATCATGTTGTCAATCTGGTCACTTCCTTAGTTGAACCAGTTGACAAAGTGGTTGATCCGATACCATCCTCGGTCAATCCCACTCTCCCGTTAGAGAGTGAAACCCAAGCGGTCGATTTGTTTCCACCTGTCGACCCCATTCTCCCCTTGGAGAATGAAACCCAAGTGGTCGATCTGATCTCTCCATCGATCGATCCTACTCTCCCGTTCGAGAGTAAACCCGATACTGCCCAGGTTTTTCTCGTTGATACAGACGCTGCCGTGTCAGGGGGTATCCCTCCTTCTCCTGTAGAACCCCCTCCAAGTAATGAGGCCATCCGTTTTGATTGGGATGTGATAACTGGACCTCATCTTCCCTCTTACATTCCTTTCCAGATTACAGTACAGGTTTGTGGTCGGGACGTTACTAAAACATTGATAGATGAAGGTTCATATGTTAGTGTTTTGTCCTCTATTGCTTGGCAAGCTTTGGGTTGTCCTCAACTTGCGCCGGTTTCACAGAATCTGTTAGCTTTTAA
>CBVK0101254405.1:0-18556 GCA_900067695.1 Picea abies
CGAATTTTGGAATGTCGGATGGAAGCTTTGCAGGAATAGCAGGCCATTGGGGAGAGTGACAAATAAGATCATTAAGAATCCTCGACAAATATGGCAGATCCAGAGTAGCAATAAAAGGCAATTGCCGATTCACTTGTGGATACTGGTGACTTTGGGCCGGAAGCCCTGTCGGTAGACCAGTGGGACCGTATGCAGTCTGCCCCCAGAGAGAATATCCTGGCTGGCCCTGTGGTGGTTGAATAGGATAGTAACCCCAAGGATTTTGACTTTGAGTTTGGGGTTGAGTTGTTTGACCAGAACCCCAGATAGGATTAGTCACCCCTGGATATGGTTGGCCGATAGGATTAGTCACCCCTGGATATGGTTGGCCTGGAGTAGGGACAACTTGCTGCCCCCCAACATTTTGAGGAAATTTTTGTATGAGCTGATTCCAATACTGGGCCAATGCAAAAGGTATGTTTGGTCCTAACGGTGAGGTTGGTCCCCCTATCAAAGGGACAGTCCCACCCGGAAGTTGTGTACCAACTGTAGGTTGTGCAGTAGTTGCGGTATGTCCAGGAAAAGGAAACGTACTACCCTGGCCACCAATAGGAATTTGTACATTAGGTGCAACGGTTGGAATAATGCTACCAACATTAGGATTACCAGTAGGAAACTGAGGGAGTGTCGGGATGAAACCAGGAATAGGATGCCCAGGAAACTGAGGACCACCTGGAGAACCAGCTGGGGTTTGTGGAGGTGTTGGATGGGGAACATTCAACATAGGATTCAACGCATGGTAACCAGGAGGTAGATTCGGATTAGCCTCAGGAGTTCGCTGGGTATTAATAGGGGCAAGAGTGGTTGCCAGAATCGTGGTTTGGACACTCGAAGTAATAGCGAGATGGGCCATCTCGGGAGGGAGAATAAAACGATAAGTGGTAGTTGCTGGTGTAGTTTCTGGTTCAGGAGACGCAGGAGGGTTGATGATTTCGTAGACAGGGGATTCAGTACCAAACAAGACTCGTCGGAAATCACCTGACCAAGAAGGATCTTGGCCTACTACACTGTGAGAAGGCCCAGCGATTGATTCAGTAGATGGAAGAGTTTCTTCAGAAAGATGAAATCGTCCTGAAGGTCGTTCACCACGACGAATGCGATAATCCTCTATAGTATTGGTAATTCAAAATTTTGCAAGAGGATCAGTGGTCTCGACTTGTGGAGGTGGTGTAAAGACTTCTGGGACGTCACTTATGTCCACGTGTGGTAGAGTTACAAGAGGGATTTCACTTGGACGAGGAGAGTCCTCAGGGGTACCCTCAGGTGTTGTTGTGTGCAAAGGTTGTGAAGCTTCCGGATGTTCCGGAGACAAACCTTGCATCCTACGTGAACGTCGTGGGGGAGCAATTGTAAATAAGTAACAAACTCCCCAACGAAAATCCTATGGTCAACTTCGAGAAATAATCAGCACACCCTAGTAAACAAAAATCTAGAAGCAGTCACCAAGAAAACAAAATCTTCTAATATCGAAGCCACTAGTTGGTGATGAAATCCAACGTCACAACAACGAGACTAGAAGGGGCGGGGCTAAGGTGGAAAAGTTATGTTGACGACCTGCTTAACAAACTTACGCCCTGGTGCAAGCTCCCACACATAATTGTGGGTATACCCTCCAAGGAGCCCGAGTGAGTTTGATCAACGTCGATTCCAGGTACCGTGAAGACTTTCCCCTCCACAATCACCTTGGGTAAGAACCTAGAGAGAAAGGCCACTAAGTTTACCACAGACAACAGTACTGCCTGGGGAAACAGTCGTCAGTCCGATCCACACGCAAAGGCAGGGTATCTAGCCCGAAATCAACTCAATGGCTTCCACTCATAATTGTGGGTATACCTCGGAGTGACCCCCGTAATACGTGAAATCTCTACACCAATGTCAACAAAGCAGGTTAGTATCTCTACCAACACCAATGTGACCTAATGCTTGACCCTTGTTTTAGAAGGGCTTCCCAGGACAATATGCGACCAATGGAATTTTACCCTCCCTAACTCAAGATACTATTGTGTGTTTTTGAGCTTTTGGAGAGTGTGTCTCTCTTCCTACTCCAAAGCACTAGCCTAGCTAAATGTTGGTGTAAAAGAGCCCTAGAAAAGAGTTACTAGATCAATTTTAATATTACGCAATGATTTTAATGGCTGTTGTTTACTCAAAGGTAACGGAAGTGAAACTCATGATGTGTGACTCTGACCCAAATAATGCAAGGATATGATGAAACATAATTCTTTTCATTCGATGAATCCTAGTTATGGGAGAGAGAGAACAATTTCTGAATCAAACTCAATATTACAATGCAAATGCAATGCTCAATTTCCTTTCAGATGCCAATACAAACAATCATGTATCAATGAACAATGTCTAGATGTCTTTTTCAAAACTTCAATACTCTAAAATTTTGATTTTCAAAGATGTTTCAAAGGCAAAACAAAAATATTGAAAGAAAACATGCAGTTCACTTTCCAAGAAGAACTCTAATGAATGAGAAAAGAAAACCAAATTATAAAGATCCAAACAAACAACCCAATCCAATACTTTCAATGAAAGCAAAAACAAAAAGCAAACCAAGGAGTTTCTTAATGCAAATGAAAATTGTCCTTTCGAACCAACAATCAAATAAGAAACACCAAACACTTAACTTCCAATCAATCACTGATTCTTAACCAACACGACACATTCAACTCCAGTAATCAGAGAGAAGAAAAATGCCAATAAAGGCTAAGAGATGAAAGTCAAGTTACCAAAGCAAGAAAAAACCTAGAAAACCTAGATCAGATCCAGCAAGCCAATTACAACAAAAGATATGTAAGTCACTGATTCAACAAGACAGAGAGGTGTAAATCATCATATATGAGCTATTGATAGAGTCAAAACTTGAATTCAAAAATTTCACAAAATCTGTTCGCAGGCCAGTGTGGGACACAGTGCGAGAAATTATGGTTCCCGCAGGCCACTTTGATGCAGCTTGCGAACAATTCGCACTGGAATATATAAGCAAGATGCGAACTGTCAAGGTTCTCGCAGGCTGCTAATGGACACAGTGCGAGAATCCCTGAAACTAATGAAAATTTTGAAAAATCAAGCCAAATCCAAACTGACTCTTAGACCCAGAAGGTCTCTCAGGGTATCCTGAGGACTCAGAGACTGACAAATCAAGAGAAAAATGCAAGCAGAGCAAATGGCCACAGAAAATTCAAAAAACCATCAAGAAAAAAGGGATGCTCCCCAGTGGAGTCGCCAATTTTGTTTCAGGATAAATCCGTGAGTGCGGACACAAACCGATCTCCCTAGATCCACCTGGATCTAGAACAAAACAAGACAGAATAATACAATACACTTTCCCTAGATCTAGCCTATTGAATGAACTAAGAGGTAAGGATTGTGGACATACCTTATGAACGCTTTCCTTATATCTATGTTGTTCCAAGCTTTGCTCCAATGCTCTCATCCCGTTCAAATCACAACAGAACGAACCAATCGAAGTAAAGGCAGATTAATATATTCAATGACTAGTCTATACATATGATCAAGGAATTATGTAATAAAGTGACATCATCTTTATGGGAAAGGGACATATTACTGTATTGAATTAATTGAAAGAGAAACTTATAACCTGAGCCTTGATGTCGTAGGTCTCTTTTCGATGACTCCTAGCTCTGACACACACACTTGCTCATGCATGAAGAAAATCAACCACATATGATGACCTTGCTATTGTCTCTTGCTGCTGTAGCATCAGTCCTCCATACAGTCTTGCACTAATTCTCCAATCAATCTCTTGCTAGCTTGCTTCTAATTCTTATTGTTAACCCTTTCCATGAGCAATCTCCTCAATATATAGGAGAAGATAGTTTAGTTACTTGGATAGAGAATGATCCCAAGATATCTGGAAAGTCAGTATTTTGCCAACCATTCGAAAGCCAACTCACCCTTCTAGAAGATTCCTTCTAGAAGGATCGAGAACTTATCCATTTTCCTTCTTTAGAAACATGTTCGCACCCTAACCATGATTACAGTGCGAGAAGTTCGCACCCCAGCTGAATGCAGCCTGCGGAAATGAATCATTCTCGCAGGAGAGTATATATGCAGCCTGCGAACTATCTTTAAAATATGATTTCTGGAAGCTGACACGTGTAACCTTTCTCAGGAAAATGTTCTTAGTGAAGAGTTTTATTTTCCATTATCCTGACACTATCATGACATCACCACAATGACCAAAAATGTGGATAACACATGGAAGTTGGCATATGTGATTAGAAGGGAACAACCTGGGAAATATGTGCCAAACACATGGTTTCCATGAACAAAAAATATGAGGAGAACATTGGATTTTATTTTTTATATTTCATTGTGGCTACAACAGATATGGGTTCTGTGTCCAACATCGACATTCAAAGGGGAACAAGATGTTTTGGAAGGGAACAAACTGGGAAAAATGCACCAAATGTAAGGTTTCCAAGAGCATAAAATATGAGGAGAACATTGAGAAAAATGCACGTATGGTTTTCAGGACCAGGAAAAATTATGAGTTTTCTTTTTTATATGTCACTATGGCTACGACAGAGGTGGGTTCTATATAGAACATTGACATTCAAGAACAAGGACAATATTCTGGGCGTAGCAGTCACACATAAATATGTTATGCAAGAGGATTTTGAGCCAGGGATTCCTAGTATTGAAAATTTTTGCCTGCAAGCTGGAAATAGAAAACAACAGACAAGGAATAAAAACGAAACCATGGCACTGAAACTTACCCGTGAACGAGGAAAGACAGAAGCGTAGCTCCAAACCCTGCAAACTGCAACAATAGGTCCAACTACGGATGCAAGACCCCAACCTTACAAAGTTGAAGCAAACAAGAGCAAGCAACAAACAACAAACGAGTGAACAACCACCAAGAGGTCCAACTGCAGCTGTAGAACCTCAACTTTGCAAAGTTGAATCAAACAACAATAAGCAACATTGAAGGAACCAACAAACAAGCATCAACCAATGAACTAGTAATGCAGGTGAAGAACAATATTCTCCAAATTCACTGCAGACAACACTGTATCCAAAAATCAGAGGAAACTGTATTGTAACACGCCTGTTGAGTAAACATTTAAGGCTGTGAGGTGTGTTAGGTAAACACTTAAGGCTGTCAGAACCATTGAAGGGCATCGCACTGTGCAAACATTTAAGAAAGAATGCAGTGTGGTAGGCCTGTTTACGTACAGAATAATGAAAATGCCTCTCTAAGTACGCAACAATAAAGAAAAATAAATAAATAATAATAATAATAATAACAATAGTTCGAACAATGGAGACTATGCAAATTTTTTTTTACTCAGAGGACAAAGTAATATGAAGTCAACTAATAAAAAACTTACTATCCATGCTCAAAATTTTGGATATCTAAACATTTCAATATGAATAGTACAAATTCAAAAAGACCGTAGATGACAAAAACTTTGGATATGCCAACATACAAAACATTGAGAATAGTGAAGTTGACAATAAGACCTCAAATCTATTATCCAATGAGATCATGACATATAAGGGTTTTTTTATTATATAAAAAATAATGTTTTTAGTTATGTAGTTCGAGCAATAGAGATTATGCAAAAAATTGTAGTCAAACAACAAACTAATATAAACTCAACGAACTATCGATCGCTATAAACTTTGGATATCTAAACATTTCAGTATGAATAATACAAATTCAAAAAGACTGTAGATGATAAAAACTTTGGATATGCCAACATATAAATCATTGGGAATATCGAAGCTCACAATAAGACCTCAAATCTATTATCCAATAAGATCATGACATATAAGGGTTTTTTTATTATATAAAAAATAATGTTTTTAGTTCTGTAGTTCGAGCAATAGAGATTATGCAAAAATTTGTAGTCAAACGACAAACTAATATAAACTCAATGAATTATTGATTGCTATAAACTTTGGATATCTAAACATTTCAGTATAAATAGTACAAATTAAAAAAAGACCGTATATGATAAAAACTTTGGATATGCCAACATATAAATCATTGGGAATAGTGAAGCTGGCAATAAGACCTTAAATCTATTATCCAATGAGATCATGACATATAAGGTTTTTTTATTATATAAAAAATAATATTTTTAGTTATGTAGTTCGAACAATAGAAATTATGCAAAAATTTGTAGTCAAACGACAAACTAATATAAAGTCGACGAATTATCGATCACTATAGTACCTCTACGCCTTCGGCGGGGACTAATAATAATATATCATTATATACTATGGAAAAATCTATCCACGACAGTTTGGTTTTCGTCACCGACCACATGAAGTCCGAGTTGATGATCCCCAAGTGTTCGCTGAAGCTTGATAAAAGTTTTCAAGATTTCATTGTCGCTAATTATCCAATTAATTGTTTAATGATCATGTAATTGTTTCTTTTATATTCACATTTTACACGTGTAATTGGAAGGTCGATAAATAATTATTTTGAAAGTTCAAAAATTGTAATTCTATGCTACTATAATTTAGGAAAAATTGATAATAAAGGTTTATTTATTTATTTCATATTAAACATTGTAATATAAAAAATTAATAATCTAGCTTAATATCAATTAAGCTTATAAATAAAACATTTAATTCGAGGAAAAATAAAATTATATTAAAAAATATAATAAAAAAAGTTTATTGGATAGTGTTTAAAATCTAGTATTATGACCTACTCTAAATATTTTCAAAATCTGAAATGTTATTTTTTTTAGTTATTAATGTTATGATTTATTTCATTTAGTTGTTTAAAAATTTAAAACTAAATAGAAAATAAGAAAATGTCATAATTTTTTTTTTTTAAAAGAGTGACCTATTCATAATCATAATTATAATCTATTTTTAAGGTCACGGTCAAGTCACACCAAATTGGTGTATGAGACCCTCTTGTTTGTGGGACAAGAGATCCCCCTCCGTCCAACGATTTGACTGGTAAAGTCTACGGAGGTATACATACCCTACCTCCCTCTGAATTTGAACTTGTGACCTCTTAAGATGAAATACATATTCTTAACCATTAGACCCACTCTTCTAAATATTTTCAAAATTTAAAATTTTATTTTTTAGTTATTAATATTGATATAATTTATTTTATTTGATTGCCTAAAAATTTAAAATTTCAAAATTAAATAGAAAATAAGAAAATACCATATTTTCTTTAAAAGGCTATTTAGGAGTGAAAACGTCACATGGTGTGTAGAGCATGGTAGCTACCCATCGGTTGTCCATTTGCAAGACAACTACCACAAGTTGCATGGTAGCCACATAAGCCAATGCCATCCAATGGATGCAAAGGACAAACTAATTTCAAATTCAAGTTACGGTAAAATCCTCAACTATATGATTACAAGGTTTGTGGAAGTTTTAATTTACGTGAATAGACTTCATGGCAAACATTAGTCGATTTCGATCAAGAGTTTTCATTTCATTTCAATCTTTCTCTTTATTGTGTATTGTCATTTTTTAGAGCTTGCAAAATTGGTTGGCGTCTTGGTAGAAGTTCTTTTCATGATTTCCTTCAATAAATCATTAGTTCAAGTTTTAGCGGAGATTATTTTGGTGATTCTCCTTCACTCTATTGTCAATTCGAGTCTCGACAAAGGTTCGGTGAATTTTCCCTTTGTGAAGAGAAAAAATTAAAAGATAGTCATTGTATGTTGGATCCGAAATATAGGAAAAAATGAAGCAGAGTTGTCTAAATCACAGGGCTTTTGCTAAACATTTAGTGGATGGGGTTTGGAAATGATTGTCTAGTAAAAAAATTCATAAATTCAATGAAAATGAATTAAGAACTTGGAAATGGAGTTATCCATTCATATTTCAAGAAATGTAATAAAAATTTTGTGACAAACCTTTGAAATCATAATATTAACAAAAATATTGAATCTAATTCAGGCAAGCAACGGATTTTGGGATGTGCTCTCCAACAAACATCATGTTTGCAAACATGTGCTTCAATGTAAACTCTCTCTGGTCTGAAAGTAGCCTTTAACATATGGCTTATGTGAGCATATATTGCAAATCTCTATCGAATTGAGTCGCCAGTTGCACCAATTCCTCTTAAAACTTGTTTATCTCTGCTCCCTCATTCATGCCACTTTGCTTTATCTTTGAAGGGTCCGTCAATGTCTCTGCAATGCCATCCAAAGCCACAAATTATAATAATTATACCTATAACAGGCATTACAATATTAAGTTTGATCAAAAGGTGTAACAAAGTCTAATTTGACTAACAACAACAAGTTTTAGTAAGAAGCTCGAACCTTAGACAAATATACTCCAAAAATTGATCCATAAAATTATGCGAACCATCAAAATTTTGATCGGTTTTAGGTTTACTCCCTAAAACTTCACCCATACGAAAGCCATTTTGAGTAAAGGATATTTTTTGGCCAAATATATCCCATAAGGGCATCATTACACAACTCAAAGTTGTCGTAGGAAATACAATATAGACCCAACTTCTTTCACGTCCTGCCAAGTTAGGGTTTTTCTTAAATATCATTGATATCTGCTCTTTCCTAGATTTCATTTACAACTATCTTTTCATTTTGTTTGGTTTGATGGAAACCAAATTGTAACTAGGAGCTTACCTTATCTACAATATATCGAAGAATGCCCCTTATCTGGAAGGGTGTAGAAGAAGGAAGTCGAGGCTCTACAAGATCATTCCAATCAAAGGAAACCACCTTAGGACTTGGAGGAGGGAGCATACTCGAAGAGAGTGGAATGCTCCCTTGCTCAAAAGGTACAGGACTAGAAATGATAAGGACATGGTCGAAGGACACATCAGCCTGCAAAAGAAGAGCGAGATTGACCGAAGATTGCATCGACAATGTCACTTCCTTAGACTTGTCAATCTCCAAGAGAAGAACGGAATTGACTGAATATTGCATCAACACAACCATTTCTTCAATCGTTGGTTGAATAGGATGCGAGACAACATGGTCAAGAGACGCATCACCCCCCAAAAGAAGAGTGGGATTAGCCGAAGATTGCATCGGCACGACCACTGGTTGAACAAGATGTGGGACAACATGGTCAAGAGACGCATCACCCCCCAAAAGAAGAGTGGGATCAGTCGAAGATTGCATCGGTACGATCGTTATATCAACCAAAGAAGGACTATAATGTTGGGAAACCAAAGACGACTCAAAACCTGAAGGCCCCCTAGGCAAGGACTGCTCTTCTTGTACCACAACAGTAGCAGGGCACCAACGAGTAAGGTGATCTCCTTTGCAAAGCCTACAAAGTAACTTGGGCTTACGTCTTATACGTCGAGGCTTCTCAATCGTATGAATGCCCCCAACATGCCTTGCAGTGGTTGGTGAGATTCTCCTAACATGACTTGCATAGGCTAGGAGAAAATCTCCAACATGACTTGCAGAGGTTGGTGATGAATGTCCAACATGACTAGTAGAGGTTGGTGACGAACCTTCAACATTTCTAGTAGAGGTTGATGATGAATCCCCAACATGACTAGCATAGGTTGGTGATGAATCCCCAACATGACTAGCAGAGGTTGGTGATGTGTGTGCAGTGTGACTAGAAGTGACTAGATTTGTGCCCCCAGCATGACTTGCAACGACTGGTTGTTGGTCTTCAACATGAATTGCAAAGGTTGTCGACCAATCTCCAACATGACTAGCAGAGGTTGCTGATATAATGTTAGTATGACTTGCAGTAACTAAACTGGCGGCGATTGTTTGCGGCATTTGAGATCAAGGTTCTGGGAAAGACTGGTTTTGAGAAATTACGGGCCAGGAAGGGTTCTGGTATACACCATGGCCTTGTTCGGTAGGATAGTATCCTCCTCCAAACTAGTTCATAAAGGGGTGTAAGGACATCGACACCGAGGAAGCCGCTTGCGAAGAGAAAGCGACAAAACAAGGGTTACTCATGTGAGGATATATGTTTCCCCCAGACGAAGGAACTTCGTGAAGGGGTTTGCCCATACTATAAAATTGACTCCCCTTGGATGAAAGACCAGAGGACAGACAAAGGTCCACCATGGAAAAAACGTTCATAGGAACCAACATATGGGAAGAAGGATAGATGGACGAGACGTAATAAGTAGAATGATCGCCCATTTGAGAACTTGCTCCTGAAAAAGTGAAGCTAGGATTGGATCCGTAGGAAGGAAGCTACCGTAAGAGTTGGCTGAGGGATATGACTTCCACCAAACGAAAAGGGAGAATAAGGAGGCATCATACCCCCAGACCTAAAACTAGGATTCACATAAGATGACGAGACAGAGGATGGCAATGTTGCACGAAATTGCAAGTAGTCAGCGCTGTTGAGTCCTCTAGTCAATCCCAATTCTCCCACTTGTTATTTTCTTTGCATCCAGGGGTCCACATGATTATATAGTCAACAATCCAGGGCAACAATGCCCATTGTTACTCTACACCAGGAGAAATTTTATGTTCTCACAGACTTTGTCAATGAATCTGCAACATTCCTCAAAGTGTCAACCTTTTCCAGCAAAACCTTCTTTTCCTCAACCATGTCTCTCACAAAGTGATACTGAACATCAATATGCTTTATCTTCGAATGATAAGCTGGGTTCTTTGCTAGGAATATTGCACTCTGATTGTCACAATCTAATCTCACTGCTTGTTGTACCAACCCAATACCTAAACACAATCTCTGTAACCATACTGCTTCCTTGCTTGCATGAATGACTGCCATGTATTCAACTTCTGTAGTTGAGAGTGCAACTATAGCCTATATTTTTCTTATCCAACTGATTGCTCCTCCAAATAGGTTAAACACATACCCACTTGTAGATCTTCTGCGATCCAGATCTCTAGCCCAGTCTGCATTAACAAAGCCATGTATGTCCACCACTTTGTCCAATCTTGGTCTTCCTTGGTAGCACAATCCATAATTGGTAGTGCCACACAAATACCTGAAGACCCTCTTTACTGTCGTCCAATGCTCCTTCCCTGGTTTTGACATGTACTGCTCAAAACTCCCACTACATGTGCAATGTCTGGTCTAGTACAGACCATTGCATACATCAAACTGCCAATTGCACTGGCATATGGAACATGGGACATGTCCTCTTCTTCTTCCTATGTCTTGGGACACTGATCTGTAGATAACTTTGCACCTATAGGAATATGAACCTTGACCGGTTTACTTCCATGCATATTAAACCTCTGCAATATCGTCTCAAAATATTTTGTTTGATTCAACCAAAGTTTCCTGTTTGCACGATCTCTTTTAATTTCCATTCCTAGAATGAAGTTAGCAGCACCAAGATCCTTCATGTCAAATTTGGAGGATAGCTGCGATTTCACCTCCTTGATCTACATAAATGAAGTGATTACCAACCTGCTTGGAATATACATAGTGATCAACCCTGCTTCTCACAAATCCCAATCCAAGGATGTATGTGTCAAACTTTTGGTACCACATTCTAGGTGATTTCTTCAGACCATATAATGACTTCTTTAGCTTATAAACCAACACTTTCTTTCCCTTCACTACAAATCCTTCTGGCTTCTTCATGTTGATTTCTTCTTCCAAATCCCCATGTAGGAATGTTGTCTTCACATCCATTCGTTCCACTTCAAGATCAAAAGCAACAACAATAGATAAAATAAATCTAATAGAAGTTAACTTAGCAACAGGAGAAAAAATCTCACCAAAGTCAATTCCCTCTACCCGGGAATAACCTTTTGCTACTAACCGAGCTTTGTATATCTCCACTTTTCCTTCTGCATTAAACTTCTTCTTAAATAACCATTTTCTACAAACATATTTTCGTCCAGCTGGCAACTCAACTATATCCCATGCCTCATTCTTATCCAAGGCATCCATTTCTTTTTACTATCCTCTGAATTCACTGCTTCCCTGACAGTTCTGGGATCATAATCAGTAATAGATAAAGTAAAATTGGAACGAAAATCAGGTGGACTATACCTTTATGGTTGCCTTCTTTCTCTCACTGATCTCCTCAATACTAGGGTATGAGGTTCTTCTTCTTCTTCTGCTTCATCTTCTTCAAATGATTCAGATTTTGCATCATCCAACTCAAGCTCTATTTTCTCAGGTTCTTCTGGCCTTGGTAGGAATTCCTATTTGGAAACATCTTTTACCTCTCTGAAAACAACATCTCGACTGTAAACAATCTTCTTGGTATCTGGGTTCCAAAGCTTATAACCTTTCACACCATCTTTATAACCAATAAAGATACACTTTTCAGCCTTTTTATCCAGCTTACTCCTGTTTTCCTTTGGAACATGTACATAAGCATCACAACCAAACACTCTAAGATGTTGAAGAGAGGTTTTCTTTTCAGTCCATACCTCATGTGGAGTTATATCATCCAACGCCGATGAAGGCGATCGATTGACCAGGTAAGATGTTGTACCCATTGTCTCTGCCCATAATTCCTGTCCTAACTCGACACCATTGAGCATGCTCCTCGCTTTTTCCATCGGTGTCCTGTTAATCCTTTCTGCAACTCCATTCTACTGAGGAGTGTATGGAGTAGTCTTCTGCCTTGCTATACCACACTTCTTACAGAATTATTTGATTTCATTTCCGCAGAATTCTCCACCATTATCCATTCTCAATACCTTTTTTTTTTTTTTGTCTGATTTTCTATCAGGGCCTTAAACTCTTTAAATTTATCAAATACCTCAGATTTATTTCTAAGAAAATAAATCCATGTGTTCCTTGAGAAATCATCTATGAATGAAACATAATACATAGATTTACCTAGGGATGGAACAGGAACAGGTCCAAACACATCACTATGTATCAACTCTAAGATCCCCTTTGCTCTTGTAGCACCAGATGTGAATCTTACTCGATTCTATTTTACCATATATGCAATGTTCACAGAAATCAAAATCCAGAGTGCAATTAGACATACCTTCAACCATACCTTTACCATGCAGTGTTCGAAGGCCCTTTTCTCCAATATGCCCCAGTCTTTGATGCCACAACATGGTCTTCTTTTCTGAGATAGTATTGGTCTTGTCTCCTTCATTTCTCTGCTCAGGGACAACAAAACTGTTACACCCATTAGTATAAGTGCTTCCCAACAACTTGTACAGAGTTCCACACCGAACTCCCCTCATCAACACCATTGCTCCTTGTACCATCTTGCAAGTTCCCTTTCCAAATACAGTATCCACTCCTGCATCATCCAACTTGCTTACAAATATTAGGCTCCTGGCTAGTTTTGGAATGTGCAGAACCCCAGGGAGAGTTCTAATACTTCCATCTTTTAGCAGCAACTTAACCCTTCCACGTCCCATGATTTTGGCCGTCGATTCATCTCCTAGGAATACATCACCACCATCGTATTTTTCATATTCAGAGAACCACTCCATGTGAGGAGTCATATGGTATGATGCACCTGAGTCGATCAACCATACATCACGATCTTCATGTGTACCTGTAGATGCCAGGTAAACATCAACTCCTTTTTAGTGGAGGTTTTCGTCCCTGTGGAAGAGGTACTATCATGCCCCTTTGGTTTATCAACCTTTTTAGACTTGCAATATTTGTTATAATGCCCTGTTTTACCACACTTCCAACATTTCCTCAAATATTTTCTTGGAGACTTAGATCTACTTGTAGATTTAGGTCTCCCCCCCAAAGACTTGCTAGGATTCCTGTCTTGGGTATGACCTCTTACAAATAAAGCATCTGTGCTATGACCATCCATGCTTTTCTGCCTCATCTCTTAAGATAACAAGGATGCAACTACATCCTCATACTTCAATGTAGATTGAGTGGTACTACCAATTGCTACAACTAGATTATCCCAAGAGTTTGGCAAAGAATATAACAAAGTAATACACTTATCTTCTTCTGCAATCGTAATATTAACAGAGACAAGTTGACTTACCAAAGTATTAAAGGCATTTAGATGTTCTATCACAGAATCTCCATCTTCCATCCTAAGATGATACAACTTATTTCGAAGAAACAACTTGTTTACCAAGGACTTTGATTGATAAAAATTCCCTAACTTATCCCATATTTCATTGGCTGTAGATTCTCCTGAGACATTCAACAACACCAATTCTGCCAGGTAGAGTTGAATAGTACTCCTTTATCTTCTGTCCAACTTCTCGTAATCTTCCTTCGACATACCAGTAGGTGGTGTACTAGTAGTTTGTGTACTAGTAGGTTGTGTACCGGTCGACTGTGTGCCAGTAGGCTGCATACCAGTAGGTTGTGTACCAGGATCCTCAACGATCCATTGTTCTTTGTCTACAAGAATGTCCTCCATCTTGATCTTCCATAGCTCAAAGTTTTTATCGTTGAACTTCTCTATCTCGATTCTAGAAGAGCTTTCCATTCCTCTTTCTACACTCGAATCTCCACTACAAAAGCTCCCACTAAACCCAGGTTTATCATAGACCCAAGATAAACTTGATCTATCAAGACTGAGCCAAACCCTCGACAACAAAGGCATCCCTCTGAAGCCAAAAACGAGCTCTGATACCACATGTAAGTTTTAAACCTGTGAAGTAAAGAAATGCATATAGATTCTTAAGAAAAATAGAATTTAATTAATGGCTCATACACATAGTACACAGAGATTTATACCGAAAACCCTCAACCGGGGAAAACCTTATTCATTATATCGAATTTCACCATTCACCATACAATATATACAATGTTTTTAGGCATTCCGTAGATACTAAAACCCTAATCCCTTCATCCAGGATTAATTTAGAAAACCGCTAAAAATAGCAAAATCCGCTAAAAATAGCAAAAACCACCCAAAATAGGGATCGTCGGATGCAATTGTTGAATCTGACACGGCCACACACACACATGCAAATAATATACCACATACCCAAAAGGCAAGTGCGAAGACATGTCTGGCATACCATGAGAAAAATGATTAGAGGCCCAAGGTATTGGCTGAGTATCATGATTCAACGTACCACTCGCAAATGCAAAAGGATTCATCCCCATTGAATGAGAAAAGACCATGGGTTGGGTAGCATTAAATGAGGGAGTCATGGGGGCTCCACTAACCATAGCAATGAAAACTCACGACGCAATACAAAATCCTAAGGCCAACTAACAATCAAAGAGCACACCAAAATAAACAAAAGGCCAATATGCACACAAACAAGATATAATGGCTGAAAAGGGGCCTCCCTCACTAGAGTAGTTATGTCTCTCCCAAGAGGGGCCCGAGACTCCTTTCAAAATATTGGAGGTATCATAATCATTTATAAGGGCCCTAGTGGGCTTAACAACCAGTCGGTCAGATCCCCCCGAAGAGGTAATCCTCCATAAAGGTTGTGTGTTGTCTGACCCTTATCTGACCTAGGGTACCTGCAGAATAACCCTTGCAAGTAATCTATGTGGCTACCTATGTCAATCAATTAAGCCACCACGATATAACCAATGTGTAGGTGAAGAGTTGTAAGTCAGGTCCACCGTATGGGCAAGGTAACAAAGCCCGAAATCTCGAAAGCACCGCCTCTCACAGAGGTAAAGGTACTAGCAAGACCCTCATATACGAATAGATCCCCATAAATATCTTTGACTCTAAGAGGGTATTGGGGGGATATCCCTCAACCAACCTTGCGTGACCTCGTTCTTAACTCTAGTGTGAGTGGAGCCTCCTAATGTCACCAGTTATACACTGGATTTCACCACTCCCTTAGTCAGACACATATGTTGAGTTTAATAGCCTTGTAGAAGTTTACTCACAAAATCCTATTCCAAGGCTCTAAATCTTAAGCTAGTTTTTGTACCTTGAAAAATAAAATCATTTCTAATCAATTTTAAATTTATTAGCCTTACTTTTAGTGGCTTTGCTTACTCAAAAGGTGCAGTCATGAAACAGATGATGTTATGACTCAACAAGTAAAATAAATGAATATGAATGAAATGCAAAGTCCTAAATTCAAATCCCAATAAATGATAAGCTTTTTAAAATGCAAGTTTCAATTTAATTCTGCAATTTCAAATAAGATGCAATCTTTCCATACATGTACTAAGATCAACGATAAGAACCCAAAAGATCAAATGCCAACAATGCAAAATGTTTTTATTTTATTTTATATATTTTCAATATAATAGAATGAAAATGCAAGGACTAAACAATAGCTTGATATAAAGATCCTACTATATGTAAACATAGACAAACCAAGTAGAATATCAAGAAGCAACCACCCAACCCATGATGCAAGGAAAACCAATGAAAAGGATGATGAGAAAGAAAAAACCGCCCAAAAATTTATCCAAAGAAAGGTTTCCTATCACTCTGCAAACACTTAATAGTCATGACAGAGACCTAAGAAGACTCAACAACCATCAAAACTTACCCAACAAACATCAAACTCAACAATCAATCAAACAAGGATGATGTACATGACTGTTCAGGAGAAAACCACGTATATACGCTTCCTACAGAATGACAGCTCGTGTATGTATGCGACTGTCAGGGAAAAAATCACGTATATGTATTGAAACACTGCCAGGTTAAGGATAAGGCCAAAAAACTCAGACTCGAAATGAACAGAGGTTGTCAAGCAATCAGACGACAAGAAACTCCAGATAAACGAGAGCAATCAAAGGAGAAAAACACTCCAAACCCCAAAAAGAAGATTCAATTCCTAGTATGGTCGCCAATTCTGTCATGAGGAAAATAACTCTATGGCATGGGGTAAACCATAACAGACGAAAATGACTGCATAAATCAACTCTAATCCCAGGTATGCTATATAAACAAATATGCTAACAAGACAAGATAAAGAGCCTACCTCGTCCAGACGTTCGATGAAGTCCACTGTTGAGCACTTGACTCAAAGCAATACACGTGCAACTTTTCCTCAACAACCAAGCTACGCAAGCATATGGTGGTAATATATAAAGTTAGCGCATATAATAGCATAATCCATCAATATTCATAACAAATATGCCCATGGAATAACAATTCTTATATTTGCAAGACATTAATTGGACGAGAAAAGAGTATTTCTATTAAAATGTAATCAACAGAAGTGTATGAATGACAAACTTCCGTGTCGGCATGTTCGGAACCGTGAAACTAAGTCCCTTCCAGCTGGGCCTCCACCACTTCAATCCTCCACCAAAGGCAAGCTCATATAAGAGGGACAATGAGGTTCTCCATCACATAGGGAAGAGCTTGGGGGCTGAACAATGTGTTCAAACTTAAAAGGACAAAGGGATGCAAACTCAATATGAAGTGAATAATTTCTCTAGAGTAACTTTGCTCTCAAAGTCAATTTCTTCTCCTTTTTTCCACATCTTGGATAAGGCCCATTTATAGCCTTCAAATGGAACTGAAGGGCCGAGTCTGAACATTTCCAGTATATGGAAGGTCAAGGATCATGGATCCTATGACGTGACATGGAAACCCGACACCATTTTTTAATTTTGAGCACAAAACCTGATGTACGTGGGCTGTAATGGTGCAACCTGTGTATACATATGTTGTATAGCTGTTAGGGCACGTATATGTGGAAAAATACATTTTTTAGCTCTGGGAAATGCAAAAAGGGACTTCAAGTCTACATAAGGAAATGGAAAAGGCCTCCTGAGCAAGTTGCATGGGGTGAGGCAAATCTTGCTATAACAGTCCCCGACCAACCATATTGTAGAGATTTTGGACCTCACCTAGATGTCCCCACCGGGTTAGGCCCCATAATCAAGGCCGAACTAATATGCAATAAATTAAGCAACTCATCATTATAGTCTTGCCTTCAGCGGGAACTAATAATAATAAGGTTGATGCTTCCGTGGATTTCAACCAATCTTTGGTAAAAAGTGATCACTACTTTGCCAGGAGTGATTCACTTTGTTTTTATTATATAAACGTTTTTCGATGTTGCAAGATATCATATTAGGGCCTAGTCCTTAGACAAGGGCTTTGATTATTTCCCATAGTTTTCATTTCCTTCTTTGGAAACTCCCAATAGTGAGCCCAAACGATCCCTACTCCAGGTTAGGATTGAATGGAATTAACTGATTCAATATGTGCCTTCCCTTTGGTGAGAATAAAAAAGAGTTTTTGAAATATATATATATATATATACTTACTGTGAAATAAGTTATTAAATTAATTTATTTAAAACTATATCTTTGAAATTTTAAAAGATAAAAAATTTGTAAGATAATAATCTTGTGGGACTCAACCCAATTTGAACCTATATATATATATATATATATATATATTAAATGGATGATATAATAATAAATAAATTAGCAAGTTAACCCATTACTTAACTTAATTGGTTAAACTATCTAAATGGTGTATATATATTATATATTTTTAATAATAATATAATAATCAAGCATTAAGAGTGATCAAATCCATTATGTTAAACAACCTTTTTGATGGTGAAAAAATTTAAGGGAAGCTTTGCACCTCAAGGAATTTGATCCCTATCTGCACAAATTCGATGTTAAGTTGGGTTCAAGTTCACACACACACACACACACACACACACACACACACACACACACACACACA
>CBVK0101254405.1:18565-36951 GCA_900067695.1 Picea abies
CACACACACACACACACACACACACACACACACACACACACACACATATAGGAAAATCTCACGAGGAAATGCAAGGGATGTTTCCCCACATTCATGGATGGCATCGCTACTAAATTTTTCAACGTAAACTAGTATGTCTCATTCAAGGAATTCGATCCAAAAACTCTGATGACATAAAACTAACCAAATATGCAACAACATTGATGACAACCAGTTGAACTGACCGTTTAAGCTTCATTGACCTTACACACACACATTATTTTTTTTTTTATGGAATGCACATCCCATGAAACCCTCCAGGTACTTCCCCTCATTTTGAGGATGGTACGAGAGGTAAACTAATTGGTTGCAGTTTTGAAACCTAACCCCATGACCTCCACCTTATGTGTGTGTGTGCGCATAGACACACACACACACACTATTTTGTCTTTTTTTATGGAATTCACATCTTGTCAAACCCTCCAAGTACCTCCCCTCGTTTCAAGGATGATATGGGAGGTAAACCAGTCGGTTGTAGTTTTGGAAACCTAACCTGGTAGGGACATCAAATGAGACCCACTAATATCTACATAAGCAACTAGCTCGGAGACTTGACCCTTAACCTCCAATATATATATATATATCACACACACACACACACACACACACACACACAGACACACACACACACACACATTATTTTGTCTTTTTTTATAGAATGCACATCTCGTCAAACCCTCCAAGTACCTCCCCTTGTTTGAAGGATGATATGGGAGGTAAACCAGTCGGTTGTAGTTTTGGAAACCTAACCTGGTAGGGACATCAAATGAGACCCACTAATATCTACATAGGCAACTAGCTTGGAGACTTGACCCTTAACCTCCAATATATATATATATATATATATATATATATATATATATAACTCACATTATCTCCAACTCTAGCGACCACCACAAAAAGAAAACTATGATTAAATTTTCTCGCATCACATGTTTTGGAACATTGCAAAATTCAAACACAATTCAAATCTAGAAAATTTAATCATAATTATAGCTATAGAAATTTAATCAAACTATAGAAATTTTCCTCTCGTCAAATCCATGAGATTTTCTTTGATAACCATGTAAGTTGATGTATTAGTCACTAGGCCCTCCATCCTAAACACTCTGAACTAAACAACATTTATAAATTGACTTGTTGTCATTTCTCCTCTGTGATTTCAAAGTCTTTTGTTTTAAGAAATTCAATCCTTATAAAAAATTCATGAAAGTTAAACTAGGGTAGTTAATGATGGTCACAAGTCACTCTAACTTTGTCTCTAAATATTCGCTCTAATTTTCCTCTCACGATGTTTACTTTCCTTTAAGTGTTGAGTCTAATCATCTCCCTAACCATGATTAGCCTTATTTCAAGCACAAGTACAAATGATTGAAGGGTCAATTCGGTCTAGCCCAAGTGGTTGTATCACGGAGTCCTATACTCTCCACCCAAGTTTTATTCTCGTAAGTGACATGACAAAGTTTCGATTTTTTACAAAATCTGATTCATTCTAGACACCATCCTTAAAATAAAAGAAGTACCTCACAAAGTTTATAAAAATATGCATTATGCAGAGAAAAAAAACTATAAATGACAAAACAAAGCTCAAGGCAGTTGATCCATAAATTAGATGTTTGCATGGAAATGATCTTAGCCAATAAATCTTAGCAAAAAAAGAGATATTGTGTACATTTGGATGCAAAAAATCTTAGCCTTTAAATATTATGAAAAGCAAGCTTAGACTATGCTAATTAAACATCATTATACTGATAAGGAGAGAAAAGTGATAAGTAAAATTTTGATTACAATTTATTTTAAAGGAGTTGGAGTAAGATAAATATTCAATGATTTGACCATTTTTTGGCTTTTTATTTTACTCTGATTTTGGCAACCCTCCTCCTTTGACTCTTCTCCTTCACATAGTGTTATGTCTCCTTCCTTTATCCAACATTTTCATTAGCTCCACTTGGCATGTAGTGCCATCTATGCAACGACCAAAACATCTATGACAAGGTGGCATGTGGAGTCAATATCTAGTGCATATAGACTTCAATGCTCTAGCTACTCTAGTTGATCCCCCTTCCCTCATCCCCCTTTCTCAAATTTTCCTCCCATGTACAATCAAATCCCCTATTCATTGGTTCATTCAAACCTTGACTCTTTCATTCATTCAAATGCCCATTTACCTTGTTCATTGGCTCAACCCAATGAAGGTCCATTCAAACATTCATTCAATGGTTCATTCATCTCACCCCATTTTTTCTTTCATTCAAATGTGCTTTCACCCTATTCATTGGTACATTCAAATGTTGTTTAGTTGGTCCACTCAAACACTCATTTATTTGGTCACCCAAATATTCATTCTCCATGTTTTTAGTGATTCCATTCTCCCCTACTCTACATCCTCCATAGTACTGGTGATTTCATATTCCCCTTCTTTACATCCTCCAAGCATGGAAAACCCTATTTTCATCCTCCTCAACCTTACTACATTGTTTTGATGCGATGCTCATTGTTGTTAATGGTTACTTGTGGTTGCTTCATCTCATAGTTGGGTATGGATTGATTTTCTCCAAGCTCTTACAATGACTTCTACAAATTTTTGTGTGTCTTTCTTTACTATAGTTTTCTATCACCCTTATGTTTTGGTTTTGATAGTGGATTAGTGTTACCAGGTGATGCCATATATGAGTGTTATTTTATGAAACACTGCCAACAATATCAATATTAACAAGGTTTAGTATTTTGATCAAACAATTTTTATGATGTCATCTATGCTACCCTTAACTAGTAACTCAACCCAAATTTGGTATCCACATGTGGAATGGGCATGTTTGATGCATCAAAAGTCCTCCCATCAATACCATTTATGGTAGATATTTTAACCTTAACCATTTGAAATTAAAAATAAGGATTTGAGTTTGATTCCATACAATTTTTTACTAGGCCTAGGCTTCAAACATTATGGGAAAATGCACTCCATTCATATGACCTTGGGTAGTGGGATAAAAGCCCTAAATTTCTAGGTTGCATGATTTTGAGAGAGGGAATTTGGGTGGTAGATTATAGGCATTCAATTATCATTTAACATTCATCTTGCGCTTGATTGGATTTAAAACCCCAACCTTTGAAAAACTAGGTTCTCTACAAATTTTCAAATAATTGTTCACATGACATAGTAAGTAGTTGGATTTCAAAAATAGATAATACCCAATTGTTGGTTATGAAATTAGAGAATACCAATCTATAATGTCTCAACTTAAAGCATGATTCTAACAACTTTTGTAAATTAATGCCCTTGGCTAGTTTGATCTAGTAAATTAGACATAGACCTCCTCTTTTCCAAAAGGGTTGAATACTAATGTTAATAGGAATTATATTGATTGTCATCCACAAAGAAATTAACATTGAAATTGAATCTTTGATGCTACATTATCATGTACCCAACTTGGCAAACATGTTACTAAATAACACAAATTATTTAAAAAACACTTCTAGTTGAAACTCTCGGAAACCCACTATTAAATTATGATTCCATCCATTTACAAAACATCACACAAACAACACATACCAAAAAGTGATGTGCAAATATAGAATCATGGAAATCGACTCATCACAGGTAATTATTTTCACTTCACCACATAAACATAGTTAACAATTAATAACAAAAATATACATATGTGTGGTTTACCTATATTGTTGAATGGAGATGAGTAACAATAGTTTCTTAGATAACGATTTGAGAGTGGTTTACCAAACAACAATAGATATTGTGGATTGGCAAGGCATAACTCCTAAGAAGGCCCCATGCCAACAATGCACATCTCCATGAGAACACTCCTCTCGATCTCGAGCTTCATTTAGTTCCATATTTTTTTATTTAGTTCAGCTCTCGAGTTGTGTGCACTTAGTTAATTAGTCTTTCAGTCTTCGACCAACGTGCAAATAGTTAGACAATTAACTTTATTTATTTCTTTACAAAGTATCACACAAACAATGCATACCAAGAAGCAATGTGCAAATATAGAATTATGGAAATTGACTCGTCACATATAATTATTTTCACTTCACCACATAAATATAGTTAACAACTAACAAAAAAAATATACATGTATGTGGTGTACGTATATTGTTGAATGGAGGTGAGTAGCAATTGCTTCCTAGATAAGGATTTGAGAGTGGTTTGTCAAAATACAATAGATTATGTAGATAAGGAGGGCATGATTCCCAAGAAGGGCCCACACCAGCAACGACCATCTCCATGAGAACACTTCTCTAGATCTCAAGCTTCAGTTAGTTAGATATTTTATTATTTATTTTAGCTCTCAATTTGTGTGCACTTGGTTAATTAGTTTTTCGTACTTCAAGCTATGTGAAAATAGTTAGACACTTAACTTTATTTATTTCTTTAATGTTTGGTGGACCTATTGTAAACTTATAAAAAGAGTCTTTAGCCAGTGGAATAAGATAGGAAATTTGTTGTGGGTTTTCATTGATATCTCATTTGTTCTATTGTATGTTGTTTTTTCTTCTCTAATTCATGGTTTCTTTGTATGTGGCTCTTTGAGCCACATCAATTGGTATCAGAGCATCAATCCAAACCTATTCTCCCACCCTCCCACCCACAAATTGTGCACTTTCATATTTCTACCAAAAATATGTATGGGTTATGATCTAGATGGATGTCGGTGGCCTCCCACCTATTCCAACTGGCTCATTTTGGCGGTTTTCTAGTATGGCAGTTTTCCCTAGTTTTCGGGTCCCTGACTTGCGGGGTCGTTTTGAGGCCCTAAACAATGTTTTTTAGGGCTCGCCACAGTCAGAATGTGAATTAATCGGATATGCCTTTTCAATAGGCTATTGTGCACCTAAAACGAAGATCGTATGCAAAAGTTACGACCTCGGGAAGTTGATGTACTAACTTACCCAAACGAGGCCCACATGACTTTTGGCCCTTCATCTCCTAGGGTTAGGTTTTTTGGATGTCTAGGGTTGTTGACATTCCTGTTTATTGTAAAAAAGCCTTCAGAGCCTCATTGTAATCATCTTCTTGCGAATGAGCGCAACCGTCACATCTCTTCTTGGAGATAAGCCACCACCATTCTAGCAAGCTTGTTTCCGCTGCATTTTACAGTTTCAGCTTATTTCCTTATTGAATAGAAACCAGTTTTACTACATATCTATTATTCTGTGTTAAGCATATTTTGATAATAATCTGTATTCATTTCGTTCTACAAATATATTCCAGATCAGTGGTATTAGAGCGATTTGCTCCTTGTCGTTCTTAATGCATGTCCCCAACGAGGTTAGGGTACAAAGAATTAGGTCTCAAGCTTATTTCTCTTGAGGACAAAAGCTCTAGCATGCCCAAATGACCTCTCATGGCAGAAGAAAATAAGTAGGATGGGACATGAGATCCCTTCAAAATTTTGCTCGAGGAATCCCTCATGCAACATAGGAACGAGATGATGGATATTTTTGCGCAAATCCTTTGGTGGCTAACAACAGGCGATGCATCTTCCTCAAATGGAGGTGCCGTCCCCTTCAAGGTACAAATCAACTTCTATATTCCTATATTTGAAGGTTAGATAGACGCAGATATAGTAGAAAAATGGTTGAATCTGCTAGAAGGGTATTTCTCTGTCCATAACTTCTCGAATAGAGAAAAGATTACTTTTGCGCTCCTCAAAGCTGTCCCCCATGTCAAAGATTGGTGGGAAAATTTATGTGATCAAAAGGAAATAGAGGAACCCTCATCTTTTACAGTCGCAGTCACTTGGGAGTCCTTCAGGGATTCTATTAAGGAACAATACTACCCTGTTGGAAGTTATGATGACCTTTTACTCAAAATGGACCATGTTGCGGCAGGAAAGAGACCAAGCGGTGCCTGAGTTCACAAATATCTTCCATACCTTGCGCACCAAGTTGGGTATCAAAGATTCTGAGCAACATTTGGTGCTTAAGTATCGCAACGGTTTGCATAGATACATCCAGGCCGAAATGGAGTTTCTGGACATCTCATCCTTGGGTGCGGCCTACTGATATGCCGTCAAAATCGAGCAGAAACTCAAACAAAAGACAAGGCAATTTGGGCCTGGGAACCCCTCATAGAAAAAGCTAGGAAAGGGAGGCCCCAACAAAAAGAACAAAGGATAGAGAAAAGACGGACAACCTTAGGACAACCAGTCCAGGCCGCAAGTAAAGAAGGACACAAAAAATACAAAGAAATATACCAGGAAGTGGTGTGACTTCCATAAGAGCCCCTGGAATAACATTGTTGATTGTTGCTCGAAGCAGTCCTTTGTGGCTGAGGTGAAATCCTTTGAATCAGATGAGTCAGAACCATAAAGGGGGAGACAGATCATAGATGCAAAACCCAGTGCTACTGTTGCTACCACCAAGGTCTAGCTCGATGAACTAGATGAGCTAGAGGAAGGCGAGCACCTTTTTCATTCACAGATGTGGGTGAAGGGTACCCCATTGCACTTCATCGTCGATAGAGGTATCCAGAAGAAACTCATCTCAGCAGAGGTTTTCAAGCGAGTCACCCTGCTGACAACACCACACCCGCAACCCTACACCATCAAATGGCTCCGCCAAGGAAGCGACATTCGCATTAGCCAACAATGCTGCCTGTCATACGACATCAAGCCCTTCAAAGACGAGGTATTGTGTGATGTTGCCCCTCTCGAAGTTTGTAATGTTATTTTGGGCCAACCATATTTATGGAAACGTCATATTGTATATGAGTCTAGGCCTCACAGTGTTATTATTACTTTGAACAAGAAATTTTACAAGATACCCGAGGCAGTCTCACCCAGTGTTAGTTCCTTGATCTCTGCCAAGCAATGAAAAAATGTCCTCTCTTAGATAGGGAATTTTGTCTTCTTCGTGATTCACTCTCAGAATGAGCGAAAGATCGCAGCCACATCTAGGGTCTCCGCGACCGACCTCTCCACACAGAATAAGCAAGTGGATAAGGTCGTGGAAGAATACTCATATATCTTCTCGTCACCTACAGGGGTACCTCTGCACTGTAGGGTCAAGCACCCCATCAATCTGATCCCCGACGCACTGCTGCCCAATGGGCCAGTCTATCGCTACTCTCTATTAGAGAATGAGAAGATCAAGTGACAGATCCAAGAACTGCTCCACAAGGGGCACATCTGTCCAGAATCATCACCTTAAGGGAGCCCAATCATGTTGGTACAAAAGAAAGATGGAACCTAGCGACTCTGCATTGATTACCAGGCCCTGAATAAAATCAAAGTCAGAAATTGGTACCCAATTCCACGAATCGACGACCTCCATGATCAGCTCATGGGGGCCAAATAATTCAATAAGATTGATATGAATTTTGGTTACCACCACGTCCCGATAGAACAACCAAATGTATGGAATACCACCTTCAAGTCAAAGGAAGGTATTTTTGAATGGTTGGTCATGCCCTTTGGTTTGAAAAATGCTCCAGCCACTTTCATGAGGATGATGGACGATATCCTGCGACCATTCACCAATACTTTTGTAGTGGTGTATCTAGATGACATCCTCATTTACAATAAGGCTTGGGAAGAAAAAATGCAACATATTCACTAGGTTTTGCACACCCTGTGGAAACACCAACTCTACGCCAAATTGGAAAAATTCTCCTTCGACATGGACAAGGTTCATTACTCGGGCTACATCGTTGATCAGCATGGCGCACATGTGGATCCAACCAAAATTCAAGTCATCCGTGACTGGCCATCCCCAACCACACTCACTGAGCTTTGAAGCTTCTTGGGCCTTTCCAATTTCTACTGTAGGTTTGTGTTGGGATTCTCCCATATTGTATTGGCCCTTATCCAAGTAACTAGGGGTGGTGGTAAGGAAAAAATTGTGTGGGCTGATACCAACAACAAGAATTCGATGATTTGAAGTAGCGCTTGTGCTCAGCCCCAGTACTTTCACTACCATACCTGCAACAACCCTTTGAGATCGAGATAGATGCTCCAGACTATGTTGTGGGCATAATTCTCACTCAACACGACCACCCCATGGCGTATCATAATGAGACACTATTAGATGATGTACGTAAATACCCTACTTATGACAAAGAAATGTACTCCATTGTGCAAGCCTGCTGGTAGTGGAGACATTACATTCTTGAGAAGGAGACAATCATCCACACTGATAATAAGGCACTGTAGTTCATGCAAACAGAAAGAAAATTGCAGAATGACCTCCATCATAATTGGTCCATGTACTTGCAATAATTCCACCTCAACATCAAGTATAAAATGGGAAGCACCAACTATGTCACTGTTGCCTCAACAGACCACTAGTCGTGACACTCACCACAGTGCTAGACTCTTGCGACCATGAGACCTTTGGATCGCCCCAACTCTATGAGATAGACCCAGACTTCACCACCACCTACAAAATGCTGGGCACAAATGCAATTGTCACTAATTTCCATCTCCAGGATGGGTTGTTGTGTCATCTGGGCCATATTTTCATTCCATCAAGTGAGCGAGTGAAGTTGATCTGGGAAGCCCACTACAGTCGGGTGGCAGGACACTTTGGCGTCGAAAAGACAATGGCAATGCTGCAGAAACATTTCTACTGGCTGAAACTTAGACAAGAGGTCAACAATTATATCATGTCCTGCATGATTTCCAAACCGATTACTAAGAAATAGGGCATGTACACCCCTATACCTACTCTTGACAGGAAATGGGAATCCATCTTAATGTAATACATGTCGGGCCTCCCATCCACCAAGCGAGGGAATGACTATGTTTTTGTGGTTGTGGATCACTTTTCTAAGATGGAGATTATAGTTGCTTGCAAGAAGAGCATCACAACAGAGGTCACTGCCAATATCTTCTTTGAACGATTCTGGGTAAATTTTTGAATCCACAAACCATTGTCTCAGATCAGGATAGTCGATTTCACAGCACATTCTTTTCAAGCCTTTGGTCACTGCTAGACACCAAGCTCACCAAATCCACGACCTTCCACCCCCAGACAGATGGCCAAACCGAGGTCTTAAATCGAATGATCATGCATATCCTACACATGTATAGTTCCAAGCACCCTCACACATGGGATGAAAGCCTCCCCTATGTTCAACATAGCTACAACTGAGCGTTGTATAGCTCAACCGGCCACAACCCCTTTCAGGCGGGGTTGGGATTCCAACCATTGGGTCCCATAAATGTTGCACTACCCCTTGCAGTCACTTCAGACATCTCATCTACTTCTCCAACTGAAGTTGACAAAGCCACCCGTTTCATTGAGCAAATCCAACACATCCGCTAACAGGTATAGGATATCCTACATAAGTCTAATGACAAGTACAAGCAGTCCCATGATCAACACCGGGTGCCACATAAGTTTGGTTGCACTTGCAGAAAGAGCGCCTTACAAGACCCCATCGGAAGCTTCGCCCACTCCGTTATGGGTCGTACACCATCACCAAGGTTGTGGGTGATAATGCTTTCAAGCTCAACATCCCTCGTTTCCTTGGCTTGCACCCAATGTTCAACGTGGATATCCTTCGATCGTATTTTCCACCATTATTGGACACCTCAAAGATAGCAGAACAACTGACACCAACATAGCTCAACCTCGACTGTATACAACAGGAATCCAGTGATCATATTGTGGAAAAATAGATCAAGGGCACTCTCCACCAAAGGATCTATCTTTATCGAGTTGTCAAAGCAGGCCAGCTCCTGCACCAAGGCAAGTGGCTCACCCGGGGCCAAATTCAACAAAAATTTCCTCAATTGATGGGGGAACTCAACGCAATGGAGACCATTGCTTCCTAAGGGGGGAGGATTGATCTATATGGATTTCGGTGGCCTTCCACCTATTCCAACTGGATCATTTTGGCAGTTTTCCAGTATGGAAGTTTTTTCCATAGTTTTCGGGTCTCTCACTTGCGGGGCTGTTTTGAGGCCCTAAACAATGTTTTTTAGGGCTCGCCATAATTAGAATGAACTTTGGTATATAGCAAAAAAATATGTAGTCCTTGGATAGAGCTTTCCAACGGGATATCGTGCGCCTAAAACGAAGATCGTATGCAAAAGTTACGACCTCGAGAAGTTGATGTACTAACTTACCCAAACGGGGCCCACATGACTTTTGGCGCTTCATCTCCTAGGGTTAGATTTTTTTGGATGTCTAGGGTTTTTGACATTCCTGTTTATTGTAAAAAGGCCTTCAAAGCCTAATTGGAATCATCTTCTTGCGAACGAGCGTAGCCGTCACATCTCTTCTCAGAGATAAGCCGCCGCCATTCTAGCAAGCTTGTTTCCGCTGCATTTTACAATTTCAACTTATTTCCTTATTGAATAGAAACCAATTTTATTGTATATTTGTTATTCTGTTTTAAGCATATTTTGATAATAATCTTTATTCATTTCGATCTGCAAATATATTCCGGATCATGTTCTATCTCACAACTGGATTAGTTGGATAGGAATTCTAACACATCTATCTCCTTTGAGTAATTGACGAAGGAAGAAACTAGGGGTCATTTGAATCGAGTTTTATTTTGATTTCAATCCTTGGACCCATGGGTTATCTGACCCACTCATGGACTAAACACTCGTCCATGCAACAATAAAAATCCTCCAAACACACCACTCAATGAAATCAAGTGGCGTAGGATTATCTCCCTTTTGTACCCAAGATCACATCTTGAGTCTTTAATTTTCCTCCACCAATGAAATTCATAGGAACTTTGTTATCCTTTGCAGGTCTCGTTCCAACCCTTTAAGCACCAAGCACATATTTAATTCACACCTTAGTACCACACGACCATGTGGTAGAACATCGAGCACTTAAACTCCCTATAGGCCATCGAATTATTCTGTCAGAATTCTCCTCTATCGAAGTATCGTCGTCAGAGTGATGTCAGACTCGCTCTAAGTGAGTCACTTCGAACTCATACTTTGAACAACTCATACTTCGCTTACTAAATACTCCAACTATTTGTCCCTACCACTCCGATGTACTCGAACCACTCCTATGAGTTTCCACATGTCATCTCCAGAACCATTGATCTAGATCACTCCGAATCAATCTCCGTTGTCGATCTGAGTCTCTCTTCCATTAATCAGTCCGACCAATATTCAACTCTGACATTTCATTGGGGTTCTCCCTTCGGGGTATGTCTAATGGTTAGGCTTTGATAAATTAATTATGATAACATTTCAAGGATCATTGTTTATACTATCGTGATCAATGGTTGATCTTACTCCTCCGATGGAAAGCGACTTCTCTTTGCCATCACTCCAACCTGCAACACACACTCTTGTTCATGGCCTCTCACACACATACTCATTAACATTTCATCGACGTGGTTGCACACACAAATTTAATATAAATTAAACCAACACAGGGGTACACAAAAATACATTGTTCCATTTAATCGAGCTCGAATTACAAACTATGGCCTCTATGGGCCAGGCCGCCCTCTCGACTGAGTTAACATTGTATCATGCTTTCTTCAAATGCCCGAAGGCTTACAATTTATAACAAACACAAACATCGTATCATCTTAGATACAATGTTCCCTCGATTTATCCCTAAAATCACTAACAACATGCTTAGCACAAAAATTACAAAACAAACCCTATCATTTGGCATAATAATCGAGGAATGTACGTCTTCTTGGCCATGTTTGCCTTCTGGAAGGTTCATGAAATTTCACCTTTGACTTGGGGTGGTTTTGCTCGTGCATCAGACTCTCAGGGTAGAAAAATATTCATGATCTCCTGATAATGTGTCTTCATTGTTGCTTGCATCTTCACTCTGGTCTTACTTTTTCCTCGGGCATCATACGTTGAGATTCTCCTCATGCTCAACAACAAGCTACAACTAAGCCTCTGTAGCAAGCCTCCACACCTACTACCCAATACCTCACCAAGCTTCCTCCTGAGCTTTGGCCTTATGGTATTACAAGTTCTCTCTTTTAGAACCTTTCTGAGCATCCTCTGCTCCTCTCAGCTTCTATGCCTACCCACTCACATGTAGAGAAATCCTTCCCTTCTCTGATACCACTTGATGAAGAAAGAAACCGGGGGTCGTTCAAATCAATTTTTCTTTTGATTTCGATCCTTGGGCCTGTGGATTATCTAATCCACTCGTGGACTGAACACTCGTCTATGCAATAATAAAACTCCTTCAAACACACCACTCGATGAAATCAAGTGTCGCATGATTCTCTCCCTTTTTTACCTTGGATCAAATCTTAAAACTTTAATTCAACTCCATCGATGAAGTTCATAGGAACTTTGTTATCCTTCACAGGTCTCGTTCCAACCCTTTAAGCACCAAGCGCTTATCTAATTCACACCCTAGTACCACACGACTGGGTGCTATAACATCGAGCACTTAAACTCCTCGTAGGCCATCAAATTCTCTTGTCAAACTTCTCCTCTAACAGTGTATCATCATCAGAGTGATGTTGGACTCCCTTTGGATGAGTCACTTCGAACTTAGACTCTGATCAACTCGCATTTCAATTACTGAATACTTCTATTGTTTGTCCCTATCACTTTGATGTATTGGAACCGCTTCGATGAGTTTCCATGTTTCATCTCCATAACCATTGATCTTGATCACTTTGAATCGATCTCCACCGTCGATCATAGTCTCTCTTCCGTTGATCATTCCGACCAATCTTCAACTTTGATGATTCATTGGGGTTCTCCCTTTGGGGTATCTCTGATGGTTAAGCTCCGATAAACTGATTTCAATAACGTTTCAAGGATCATTGTTGATCCTACTGTGATCAATGGTTGATCTTACTCCTCCGATGGAAAGTGACTTCTCTTCGCCATCACTACAACCTGCAACACACACTCTTGTTCATGACACATACTCATTAAAATTTCATCAACATGGTTGCACACACAAATTTAATATAATGAAACCAACACAAGGGTACACAAAAATACATTGTTCCATTTAATTGAGCTCAAATTACAAACTATGGCCTCTATGGGCCAGGCTTCCCTCTCGACTGAGTTTAGATTGTATCGAGCTTTCTTCAAACACCCGAAGGCTTACAATGTATAAAAAACACAAGCATCAAATGATATAAGATTGAATGTTCCCTCGATCTATCCCTAAAATCACTAACAACATGCTTAACACAACAATTATGAAACAAACCCTATCATTCGACACAATAATCAAGGAAATCACATCCTCTTGGCCACATTTGCCTTCTATAAGGTTCACAAAATTTCAACTTTGACTTGGGGTGGTTTTGCTCTTGCATCAGTAACTCGACACTATCTCTTTGTAACTATGTATGTGATGTCCTACAACACATCGTGTGCCCTAGCTTAAAGCAAATATGTTCTCGAGAAAATTGTGAACCCTAGAAATTTCAAAGTTACTTTCTAGTGCCATAGTCTACAATGTGCAATGTGGATCTTAACGAACAACATGTTGTTCAAAGATCTCAATGAAGAAATGGTTTATGTGCTACTAGATCAATACTCAAAATACTTAAACAATTATTTTTCTCATTAGTCGATGACTCTCAAAGCACATATTGAGCCTCAATGATTGCAACAACTTTTGTTGCACAAACCGCATCTATTTGGGGCAACATTTGGACATTATTTGAATGGAATTTTCTTTGATGGGACCAATCCTTTCTCCATGGTACCTCTCTAGCATATAACATATCAATACGTTTACCATAAAGAGGAGGGCTCTTTATTTATTTTAGTACTTCAGTGCTGAAAAGTTTCTTTTGAAGGTATGGGTGCATTTTAGGTCCTGATACTCTTCCAACATTTTTCCATTCCTAGACTCAACATACCCAATTTTTGTCGAAGATGGATCCAATGGCATAGAAATTCTCCGATATGACATTTTAATGGGTTATGCAGAGGTGTCACAATCCATATTTTGCTCAAACTACATTGCACCATTACAATATAGGGTTTGTGTTTGATAGGTTGACAAAAGAAAAGTTTGTGTCATCTTGTAGATCAAACAAGACAAATAAAGCTTTAAAATTCATCTAGAAGGCACAAGATCCAAACAACATGAAGGGAAACCCTCTTGTTCGATAATGAGAAAACTACCTATTCCTTGCATGTTATCTCTACTTTGGACCAACATTTAGTTTCATGTCACAATTAGTAGATCCACATAGATCAGGCACATTTCAAAGCACCATGTTATCAATTTTCTATATAATTGTGGCCAACCATTGATTTCAGTAACACCGATCATAGCTTGGAGTTCATAATCCTCCCTCTCACCTATCTTCTTTGTGCCCCCTCTCTTACTCTAGGGTTTTCACATCATCACCAACTTTGTGGAACCTCCAATCTACACTTTATAAATTTATACTGAGATTTTGACATATAAGTGGATCATTTTTCCTCAATCCCCTAAATGTTACACATAGGTTGGTATTTTTACGCTTACCATCACTATTGAAAAAACTCTACTTGGCTTATTCCTTTCATTTCAAACATCATTTATAGTGGGTGTCTTTGGATATCTCGATCCACTCCTTATTGATCCACCTAGATCGATGTAGCCATCAACTCGGCTTGTCATCCCCTCCATGTATATTGCTCACCAAGTTGTCCTGCTCTCTAGGATTTTTTGAGACCATCCATCATTTTTCTATTGCCAATCTCCACATTAGACCCCGACTCCACATCACGTTTCTTCAACATCTTTACACATATCATAGAGGTGCATGGTACAACATGCCCATGGTGTTTTTATTGATATTTTGCAAGGATTTACTCAAAAGTAAAAACACCAAACACCTTAGTATACATAGACCTCCAATTTAGGTATCTCTAGTCACTTGTTAAAGTGTTATGTTTAGGGTTTTTATTTTGTGGATCTATATATCATCCATATTGGACCACTACTGAACGAATGGGCCTAGCTCGCCATTTTGTTCGAACAATCACAATCTTTATGCTAGATTCATATGGAGGGAAGGTAACCTAGATTAACAAACATTCCAAGATCTTTGCTTCTCCCACATGTAGCATCTATGGATATCTAGTGCTAGTTGTTATTTTCACACAACGATACATTATATATAGATTGCCATGGCACAGGTTGTGAAAAAGCACTATGTATGTTTTTGGCAAGACTAAGCATGTGATGTTGAATATTATTACAAGCTTATGTTTGAAATGTAGTATAATGAAAATGGTATGAACGTCTCCCCCTGAATCCTAGCTAAAAAATGGTTGCATTATTATGCTCATTACAACTCGACACACATCAACACAACCATTTCTTTGGGCGATCTATAATTGTTAAGCAAATTCAAACTATAACCAAATGTGATCCTGTGATATATCTTTTGGTGTTGTCCATATCTGGTTCTCCTAGTTATATGCATCAAATATAGTTTAAACTCTCTCTCCATGCCCTCCCAACCCCATTTTTCTAACACATTCTCACGTTAAGGATTGACGATCAAAGGCCATGCTTGTGTAGATTGGGATTCAAGTCATTGTTCATAATGGCTTCATGTCTTCTTCAACTCTAGATTCCACTATCAGATAACTACTCCAAGTCCTTGTTGATATTAATACACAATGTGTCTCACACTTCTTTTTAGCGACACACCAACATATCTCTTTCAGAATATGATAAAAGGATGAATGGTGAACTTTTCGACTCTTGGATCCAAAGTCTACAGGCCTATTTTCATGCATGCCCTACTAGAAAGGATGATCAATTATTGCTTCTTTCCATGATTCATCTTATTGATATCACCCAAACTTCGAGGAAATATCATGTTACAAAACTTTCTATCCACTACTCTCTACAACATATTATCACTTGGGATGCATTTCGCCAAGCTCTCAGAGGATGATTTTACCCTTCGAGATATCTTCAGAATTTTATGTATTGGTGTTTACAGCTTTGTCAATGACTAGGTTAGAGCATCCATCATTACATTTCCATTTTCTCTAAGCTTTGTCTTCAACTCAAGATTAAAGATTTAGAAGAGGTACATGTCCTTAAGTTATTTTTTTGGTTATTAGGTAATTTTCACCATGAAGTTGCCTTATTTGATAGTTCTAAACTAAATAAGGCTTTTATCCTTACTCTAGATATGGAGCACAAACTAACTCACCAAATCCCTCTACCTTATTATGCTCCTCCTCCAACTACAACTCCCTCCCCTGTTGATTAGTAGAGCCACATGTTGTTCCTGGCTAGGGAATAATTCCAAGGCACCCTATGGAGGAAAATAACCTCCCCACTTTAGGCTGAGCTGAAACAATCCAACAACCAAAGGGGAAAACCCTTAAATAAGGATGTTTTAATTGATATTTTCTTTAATAAATTGAAGAAAAATATGTTTTTTTTTATCACACATTCAAACTTATAATGCAAACTTGAACTAAAGATCAGATAAGTTATGGTATAAATATTATGAGACTTTATTAGTTTTCTTTGTTGCATTAGGGCACCATAATCCTATTCAATTGGTTTTTAGAGAGTTACATTATTAATAAAAAGTAAAAAATAAAGAAAAACACAATTTCCTTCAAAGTAATACTACTCAAGGTTGTTATGAAATATTTCCCCTGTAGACATGTGAAATATCCCTTGAATATATAGACCCCTATTGACCAAGACAAAAAACCAAACAAATGGACACTAACATTCCTTTAGATCTATTCTTTATGTCTATATGTAGAGAAGATAGAAGAAATAAGTGTGACTTACTCCTTTTCAACGATTGTCCTCCCTGATCTTCAATCTTTGGCCTTGTTGTCCAATCTCCTATCGAGATGAAGAAAGTCTACAAGGAACATAACAATACCTTCTACTCCTATTATGTATCATTAGACATGAACATATCTATCTATATAGACATACATGTGTAAACAACAATATGAAGGAAATAAGACAAGTTATATTAATGGAGAAACATTGTGAAGTACTTAAAAACCAATCATAGACATTGTAGCGGCTCCTTCAAGCTTGCTATTCCAGCCCTTTCCTAATGCCTCAAGATCATAATGATAATGCTTGATGGATTCCTTCCTCCAAGATCAAAGGTTTGACACTCTGAAATCCTTTTCTTTCCCCTTTTCACCTTTGAGTGGCCTCATTATATTGGATTTGAGAGGCTGAACCACCATGAAGGATTCAAGGAAATGATCTAGGATTTATCTCCTTAGGTTAGGATTTGGTTACCCACAATGGAGGGAATATGGGTGACTCAACCCCTCAACCAAAACCACTTAAAAGTATCTTGGAGTTGACCCTTAGAATAGCCAACAATTCCTCAACAACATCAATGCTCCCCCAACATTGAGTATAGAGTGTTGTCAATGCTCCCCCATAGTTCAACAAGGAGCATTGATCAAGGATTAATGCTCCCTATACATGGGAAAGGGGGCGTTGACCTTCAAAAATGGGTCAAAACTCAAGGTAAAAAAATAGTTTTTCGACCATATTATGTTGGGTTTTCTCCTCCAAAAAGACTAGGGATCATGACAAATATTATTTCATGGTGTCTAAGTGCATGCAACAATTAGCAAGGTGCATACTATTACACATCAAAATATCATACTTGAGTTACGCACCCTAAGTGTCACAAGGTGACATATGTACCTCGATAAGTGTCACTTTCTCTGTCACAAGTGTCTTATGCACCTTACCAAGTGTCGCATTCATTTTGTGAGGTGTCACCACCCCTTGAAACCATTAAAATAATTGTTCCCATAAGTCATATGGGAGGAGGAAAACCATTATTTTTTTTTTTGTCAAAACACACTTTTTCCTTGGAAGTTTCGACCTTTTTTTGAGCATTTATGAAGACCAACGCCCCTATGCCACAATAGGGGAGCGCTGATCTAGGATCAAAGATTTGTCTCACTAGGGGGGAGCGCTGATGTTGTTGAGAGAAAGAAGGTATCTCCCCCACCTTAATCTATGGGCCAACTCTTTAAGATTGGGTTAGTTGTGTTCGACCCTCATGCTTGGGCCTCACTTTAGGATCTGATCCAAGCCTCAAGGAGCCATATCCTCAACCATACCCATCATTTTATCATGTTTGTTATGCCTCCCAAGCCTATATATTGAGGGCTTTCTAAGGTGAAACAGAGGAATCTTTCAAGTATCAAACTTATGATCTTGGTAGCATCGTGCAAGGGTTGGACAACGAGAGCTTGGGGAGGATACTACAACTACATCAATCATGATCTGTAAGTATTCTATTTTGGGTTCTCATTTGAATATACTTGGTCTATTTCCTTCAAGTTTGTGTATTCTTGCATGTGCTTGTATATTGTTCCTTCGATCTTTGTAGATGAATTTGTTTGATCTAATCTTGTAGAGTAGGAGTT
>CBVK0101254413.1:0-22633 GCA_900067695.1 Picea abies
CATTCTGGAAGCAAACCCTAGGCTAGATAGCCAAACAAAGGGTGGCACACCTTTCTCCAAGGATAGCACACCAAGCAAGAGATTATCAGAGAGTACAAACCATAACCAAGAGATATTCCAAGCCAAAACCAAAATTTGCTAGCTGCAATGACAACTCTCTTCCAAACTTGTGCACAAACTGGCCAACTGTAGTGCGCACAAGTGCTACTTCTGCAATTCTGAGAATGCCTACCAAAATGAAGACTGGCCTAGTGTATTTATACTAAATATGGAAAAATTCCAGGGCCGACTTCTCATTCTAGGTATTAATTCTTTAGTATATATTATTTCCTTTAGCCGACTTCTTCACTTGGAGGCTAATAACCTAATACAAGTCATTCCCTTGAGCCGAATTGTCTTCTAGGGTTAGTAACCAATCAATTAGGTTTTCTTCTTTCTTACCGAAATATTCTATTCTCGTCAGGTTTATACATGGAGGTAAATACCTCCCGCAGCTACCATAATATCCACACTCTCTCCTAGCTAGGGATGTATTCAAGGTAATGGTCTTGAGAAAAAACATACCATTTACCCAGTAGCATCAACATTGTCATATAGACTATCTCATGACTAGATCATGAGGACCATCATCACTATCAGTGTTATCAGCTACATCATCTCTCGAAAACATACTCCATCTGAGTAATCAGACATGATGCTAGATAAGTCACTCAGTCCACACTGTGACACAAGATCCATTCTTTTAATCCGAACATATGTCCTAGAAGAATAAATGTCCTGAACCATTTTCCATTTGGGAAATCTATGTCCATTGATCATCCATCTAGTTGATAATAATTTCCAACACTATTGATACTCTTCAAGGCAATCAAAACAATATCATTCAATAGAGCACAACTGCATCTATCCATAGTAGTACACAACTACAATCCAGTGGTAGACTACCACACCAAGTAGCACACATATACTTGATCAGTGACGTGTAGTCACAATTAGTGGAACACATCCACCACAGTAGCATACATCTACTGTCTAGAGACATACAGTCTCCATAACAATCATCCGATATCAAACTACACATAAAAAGTTGTTATGATATAAATTGAATCATTTGGGCCATTCTTCCACTCACATCTGTGCAGTCTGGAAAAGCATCTACCCTCAGAAGGTAAAACATCAATGATGAGCTATCTGGACTATTCTTCTCAAGCAAGGAAGAATAACTATCCTAATTTCTGAGCCTGAACCATTCCCTATCCTGGGCAATTCCTCCAACACTAAACAAAGTGCAACCTAGAGAGAATGAGTTTGCCCTATGGAATGATTGTCCCTGATTGCTGAACCTGGACCATTCACCTATCTGGGCCATTCCTCTGGCACTAAACAAAGTGCAACTTGGAGAGAATGAATCTGCCCTAGGGAATGAATTTCTGGACCATTTCCTAAGAAAATTATTGTCCTGCACCAACCTCCAAAACATACCATTCTTCGAAACTGCTCACAATTGTGAGCTTCGCAAGAATCACTGTCCGATGAGGCAGACCAGTCTTCTTCACCACTACTGAGAGTGAGCGTTAAGAAGAGAGACTATCCTAGACCATTCCCCATGTTAACCACAATGGTAAATCACTGTCTATGGTACATCAACAATCCATCGAACCATTTTCATTACAAAAATGACCGTTCAATCTGGACCATTTTCCAAACTGGAAAATGCCTATCCGTGAGAAATATCAAACCACTTTTTGAACTGGAAAGGAACTGCTCATCCTGGACCATTTTTCGAATTGAAAAAATGACTGTCCATAAGTCTAACACATCAGTTCTCCCTCCCACCTTGGGAGTCATCTTTTCCTTTTTCAATAAGGAAGTCATCTTCGCAAGCTCCAGCTTGAGTACGCAAACTCTTTCATCTTGGACAGTAGATTTACCAAAATTTCTGCTTATCTTCTCATCTATGGAGATATATATTGGAGAAACACTTTCTCTTTTCTAGACTTCATCATGGAGAATGTAATTCTTGATCTCAAATGTACTTCGGTTTTTCTGGAACACTGTCCTACTCTAAAGGTTTCATATAGCTTTGATCAATATAGCATATCATTATTGGATTCATCTTTTGTTTCCTGCTAGCTCATAACATCATGGAAAGGGTCAAACTGGAACATATCCAAGTGGTACTTATTCTTCCATCATGAGATTTTTTTCATGGATTAGCAATACATCATCCCGAGCCTCTGAGTAACCATTCCGATACAATATCTCTGTTATAGAAAGTTATTCACCACGCTTCTATTATGCATTGAAGGCTTTTCACCAAGTTTTTTGAATCCATACAATATCTTCTTCCATCTGCATAAAAGGGTCTCTTTCTGGTATACCTCAAATCATTGAGATTGCTCTACATGTAAATTCCAACCCATGGATATTGCGGACGATACATTGGCTCATGTAGAGGTATGTCTGGTTTACTGGAACAAACAATTATCATAGTCTTCTCCCTCCATCTGGGAGAACCTCTAGTTCTATATCTCGTAGTTATTTCATTCATAAGTCTTCCATACATTTTTCTTCATCACAACTTCCAGTTCCTCTGCTTGATTGCTTTTAGTGAGTTCATATCAGGATGGTAGTCTTGTGATTCTCGATACACTCATTGGTTGTTCTGTCTTTTCTTTCTTTCTTGGAATCTTCATGTTCTTCCTCATGTTTCTCTTTAGCTCTTGGGTCCATGGAGCTTCTTATAGATTCCATGCCCTGAAGATTCTTCCTTCTTCCTTTCATCATAGGATCATGGATGTAGATGGACAACCATGGATACTTTAAGGCTTCTTCTAAAGTCAAACTAAACACGTACTGATTTTCATGGATGCTACTTCATCATATTCAATGGATGATAGGATTTAGGATTAGCTCCCTCCTAATCCTTTCTTCATGCATGAGTGCATGCTCATCTTTTGGAATTTTTCAATTATCTCCCTCTAGCTAAGAGAGCCCACACTTCCATTTGCATCCTTATTGCCTTCTGGAAAGTGTCATAAGTCCTTTTCTTGATTTCTAACTTCTTTCTATTTTTACTCCTTCTAGGTTTCTTCAAGATTGATTCTTGATTTCGGCTTATCTTGCAGCTATTACTTATGTAATATCTTCCACATGAATTGTTACTAGGGGTTGTTGATGTAATTCATCCTTTCATGTGTATTGCCTGACTTGTAGTCATTGTAATAGCAATCCTTATCTTGTTGTTCTTCCATAGGTATAGTTTTTCCTTGAACATATTATCTTCTAAGAAACAAGTATGCAAGATAGGTATAGAAAACATGGTATATACAAGAACTATGAGGAGTATTGTTACCTTGTCTTAGAAGAAGAAGTTTGTTTCATCCTGCTTAGTCTTTTTTGTAGGTTCTTTTTCTTCAGAAACTGATGCTTCATGTGTCTCCTTCCTTTTCTTTTGCTCGGGACAATGATTCTTGTAGTGATCATACTTTCGACAATTGAAACATTGTATTTCTGACATATCTTTCTCTTGATTTGGCTTCTTCCTTGAGCCAAAATTCCTTTTGTTCTTGAAATTTTTGAATCTTGTTGTGAAGGCTTGATCAACATATTTCTTTTGGGGTTTCTCTTTTGCAGTGATCCTTGATTCTTCTTGTGCACAACAAGTCCAAATTTCTTCAAATGTAGGATACTCCTTCCTTGTGTTCATGCTTGCGGCAAATGCATCCCATGTCTTTGGAAGACCATTGAGTACTATATTTACCAGTTCCTTCTCTAAGATGATTTCTTCAATAGCATGTAGTTGATCTCTTAACTAAGATATCCTCACAAAGTATGATGTTATGTTGTCATCATCATTCATCTTCATTTCACGGAGCTCATTCTTCAGACTCATTACTTGTCCAATGTTTCTGACTGAGAAGAGGTTTATTAGGGAATCATACATCTTATTAGATGAATAAAGATGGGATATGTAGGGTATCAAGTGGTATTTTACAGAATCCACTCTGATACTCATGGCATTGATGTCATTATCTTTGAAATTCTCCATGACTGCAACATTTTGTGGTTCCTTCTCTTTTCCTTCTTCAAACTCTGGTTCAACAATCTTTTCTTTCATGATATCCAACACTTTATTCTTGGCAAGGATGAGGTCAATCCATGTATTCCATGCTCTGATGTTATAAGCCCCATATAATTTGTTTTATGACTTAATAGAGTAAGTCATGATTGCTTTGACTTGGTCAACCCTAGATTTGACCAAAAACTTAAACTTGACATCTTATATTGCTGAGAGTACCAGGAGATGAGCTAGGATGAGGCACACTAGTATATCCAGAAATTAGGTCAATCCCTTGACTTAAGGTGCCTCAATAGGATTAGGGTTTCTACAACTGCACCTGCTAGTAACCCTAGTGGTAGTGCTTTGGTGACTGCTCTTGCTAGAAACCATAGTGACAGTTTTTCAACAAACTTAATATCCTTATGGATATGCTCCCTTCTAGTAGTTAGAATGAATGAAGGAGGTGTGGGCCCATAAATTGTTAGAATGTGCTTGTTTTACCATATACAATATCACTATTGTCACCCAACCATAGGCCGAAGCCAGCCTTCGAGCACCTTAACCTTGACAGAGAACCATTCTGAAAGAAAACCCTAGGCTAGATAGCCAAAAAAATGGTGGTGCACCTTTCTCCAAGTATAGTGCACCAATAAAGAGCTGATCAGAGAGTCAAAACCATAACCAAGAGTTAGTCCAAGCCAAAAATGAAATCTGCTAACTGCAACAGCTGCAATGACAACTCTCCTCCAAACTTGTGCACAAACTGGCCAATTGCAGTGTGCACAAGTGATGCATCTGTAGTTCTGAGAATGCTTGCTAGAATAAAGATCAACCTCTTGTATTTATACTAAATATGGCAAACATCCAAGGACGACTTCTCGTTCTGGGTTCTAATTCTTTAGTATATATTATTTCCTTTAGCTGACTTCTTCTCTTGGAGGATAATAACCTAATACAATTCATTCCCTTGATCCGACTTGTATTCTAGGGTTATTAACCAATCAATTAGGGTTTCTTCTTCCTTCCCAGAATATTCTATTCTCATCAGGTTTACATGTGGAGGTAAATACCTCCCGCAACTACCATAATATCAACACTTCTCGTGCCCTCCTGACAACTTCTAACCCTTCCTTCTGAGCTTATCATGCGAATTCCCAATACCTTAGGTGCACTCCTTGTGCTTGGATCAGTTATTTGATGACTTCTCCCTCGGCCTTATGGAAAGATTTAAGGCATCTCCTTTCCCTTGTTGATGCACTTCTTGCAAAACTTCCCTTCACTAGAATGTTCAACAATTTTGGGACTCCTCTACACCTTCAGCTATGTAGTTCTTGGGTATGCTCATGCAATCTCGATTCCATCCTATCAGAGTGTTTCAGAGTGTTCAGTAACTCTGGACTGTGCTTCTCCCCACACAGTCTTTATTTTCAAGGGACTTAACCGCCCTGAAATTTCTCCCTGAGTTGGTGAATAAATCAGGTGTGCCCTCTTGGAAGCTTCTCTTATGACTCCGCTGAGTTCAGACACACACTCCTTGCATTGGATTTGTTAATGCTCTGTAAATTCCCAGAGGTTGTCAGAGTAGAAGAAATTTACAAGAGGTAACTTTATCCAACCACTTCTAAACTAGAATCTAGACCTACCAGTTTCAGAGAGGGATCTCTCTGTATGATTTAGCTATGTTTTGATTTTGAGATATTAGGCTAGTTAAACAAAATAAGATTGGATGGTTTGTTTTGTTTTTGTTAAGTTGGATGAAAAAGAGTTTTACGCCTCCATTGGGATATGGGGTCTATATTAAAAGATAGAGTTTTAAACATAAATTAAAAGATTCTTTTCACAGGGCAAGATAATGCATTAATTGGATTCTTTAGCAATAAAGTGATGAATAGCAGAAAAGATGAGAATATCAATAAAAGTAAAGAAGCATTTAAGAATTTCTTCACTGTAATATCAAAAAGATAAACATTAAGATCTTTCAAAGCCAAAAACAGAGTATACAAAGATAAATCCTGCAACATGCGTTACTTTAAAAGATTATATTAGAAAACAATATGACAACTGAGGGAGAAAAACATTTAACATAGAAAAGAAAACATCACCAATTAATAACACATGAGAATCTCTTGAAACAACCCTTTGTATTACTGGAAGATCTCTTGATAAAAATCACAGTCTTTCTAGCTTACAGGGTGTAAAGATCAACCCTCAGTACTTCAAAGTTTGAAGTATTTATAATCAAAAATTACATACGATCCTGTCATTAAAGATCAGGATGTGGAAATCTAAATTTAGCTAACTAACTCAACAAGATACAAAAATTCAGGAACTGTTTGATGATGTGTTGAAATCTTCATGCTGATTTTGGGGTAAACCGTTGGTGAGTCCTCTGCATGACCTCGTTTGATTGGATAGTTGACTGGGCTTGGAAACTTCATCTCCTACTCTATCAGATTGCATAACTCTTCCCATTGAAGGTTACTGGGAACGCTGACTTTGAGCAATCTTTGTTATACTTCATCCATCTCTGTATACTTGGAAAAAGTTGGATTGATGATGAAAATGTACTGGATCTCGTGCTGTATGCCGATGTTTGACTGGAAAGATTCTAAGAATGTCTTGCCTATGATACTGCCCTATATTCCCGAGAATTTCGAACTACCTTTAGCCACGGTGGCTAGTTTCTTTTTATAATTAGAAAGTGTCATTAACTTTTCATTTATGACCCTTAAGCCAGGGAGGCCTTTCTTCTGCAGAGCTTCAATTTTGATGAAAAATCTTTGCACTCCTATGTCTATAGACTGGAATTTTTCCTCCAGTTGTAGCATCAATCCTCTTTTAGTCAAGACTCTCTTGACCTCAAGGATGGTTTTTATCCGATCTTCAATTTTCAAATCCTCTAACTCTTCTCTAGTTTTTGAATTCAGGAATTTAATGATCTTAGTGGCTTCTACTGGCATCTCTGCCAATTCTCCCCTTATCTTCTCAATCGCCTGTCTGCTTCTTTGCACCAGTTCATTTTGCTCGAACATGATTTGAACCATAGGACATATCTCATTTATGGATTTGGTGATATCCATCCAGACATTTTCCTTGACCTCAGCAAGTGTTTTGCCTACCACTGTTTTCTTTTGAAGCTGTTGCAATTCCTATTTGAGCTTATCTGATGTTTGTTTCTCCTTGGAGTAGCTTGTTTGGTAAGAAGACTTGAGTTCCTGAAGGTTCTCAATCTCCTTTTTAAGTCTTCTAATCTCTGTCTCTTGCAACTTCATCTCTTCCATGGATTTTTCCAATTCTATTGTCTTCTCCAGAGCTATCAGTGGAGTTGTTGAAGGAGTTTCTGCTGAGGGGATTCCCATTGTGGATGTTGTGCTTACTCCTGTAAGTGGAACTGCACTCAATGGAATGAATTCCATAGGATTTGATTGTTCCTTCACTTTCAATAACCTTTCCAGTTTTGCTTCCATCTCTTTCAACTATGCATCTTGTTCCATAATCAACCTGAGCATCTCATGCTTTCCCCCTTCTGTCTTAGCTATCTCCTTTGCCTGTGCATCTTCCGTTGGTGTCAGTTTCAACTGTTTCCTCAGAGATGCTATATTGACATTTCTATTTTTAAGCATCTCCTCAATTGCTTTCACATTTGAGAGGTCATACCTGATCTTGAGGACCAATTCTTCCAACGTCTTAATTCTGCTATCCTTTGCAAAGGATGATATCTTTTTTAATTTCATCTATGTCTGGACATTGCTCAGAGATACCTGCAATTTAGTGGCCACAGTAGAAGCATTTTCCAACATGGAGAAAATTATTTCCCCCGTTTTCCTGTGCAGATCCATTTGATCAGCAGGATGCACATCCCTAGTATGAAACTCGAATGTTGCCCTTTTGTAATTAGTGATTGCTTTTGGGTCTGGCACCTATGCCTGTAGAAACACCATGTGAATTCTACCCTTCTCTATATCAAATGAAGACAATAGTTTGTGTTGTGTCGTTGATGTCTGTTTCCAAAATTGTGCATATGTATTGTTGGTCAACGTCTGATTTTTCTTTTTGATCAGGTCATACTTCTACAAAATACTCAACTTTGGTCCTACTTTACTCAGCTGTTTGATTGGTGGAGTATTCATGGGCTTCTTAGGCACAATGGTAGACATGATTTTCTTGTTGCTTGTGCTCAGAAGTGACTGGTCATCTTTCATAGTTGTCGTGGAATGAATTTCCTTTTCACTAGCCGTGTCAGGTGTAAGACTGGTTTTTGGCCTTTTGGTGTATAATTGGAAATCTTCAGCTGATACTTCAGTGATGGAAGGTGAAGCATCCTTCCTAGGTATTTTCTCCTTGGGAACCTGTGGTGTAGTAGTCTATGAGATGATGACCGAGGGGTCGTGCTATTCTATATCGACCAGAGTGTTCGGCTCCCATTCTGTTTGATTCGTGAACTTCTCTATCTCAGGTTTGGGTGTATGAACATATGGGACATTTTTATTTTTAATCCTCATCTCAGAAATTATCCCGCATGGATCATAGTGCCATATGCAACTAACAAAAAAGTTCATTTATTTCAACAGTCTGTCGGCTTCCTCCCCGACGCCTCGTCTATTATAGATGAAAGACCCTATTTGCCCTTTAATTCTAAGCTGTTGTTTCTTTTTTAGAGACACAAAATATATGCCATCTGAGTTAATCATTTTCCTTATGTATTCCAGGGAAAATATCCTCACGGGTAAATACTTGGGCAATTTGTATGGTGCCAACTTGCATCCATATACCCTGATCTCGGTGTGGTTTTGGTAAAGATACCAGTCTCCAGTTTTTGCAACACCTGAGAGGTGTAAAATCCTCCGAATCTCCTAATTTATTCTCAGTTCAGGTTTGCCACTGAGCATGCTCACCACTGGATGGTAGAAATGCTCGATAAACTGTTTGAAGCTGAATTCTGTAGAATTTTGTCTGAGTAGCGAAGTCCAAGTTGTTACAGCCTGCATCCTCCCGTCCTTGTCCATCTTCTGCATTGAAAAGGAGAATCTCTCTGCCTGAAAGAAAGTGAACATGTAGGCCAGTATTGAGGAATATCGAAACAGGCTCTCTGTGGAAAAATTTGAAAACTATTCATGAATACTGTTCACCAGGAAAGTGTTTTAGTTGAACTGCGTGGTGGGTCTTTCTTTTGTGGAGAAGATGGACAAAAAACCCAATATGAGTTCATCCACCCATTGGTCAGAAAAATAACCCAACAGAGCACAGAGTGACAAAATGATTTGGTTTCCCTTTACTGAGAACAGGGAGGAAGGGTACGGGGGATTTATCTTGGGGAGTTGAGCAGCCTGAGGGAGGAAAAGCTTGAAAATCTGGGCTCTCTCAGGGAATGATGGTTTTTGGTAAAGCTTCATGATGATTTCGAGATTGAAAGGGGAGGCGGATTCATTTTTGGGTATCTCCATCATCTGATCAATGGCCTCAAGTGTGATGAAGAAAAGAGTTTCTCCTGATGAAGATAGTATGGCTCTCTGGTCGGGGATGTGATGAGCCTGAAATTTGAGGGAGAAATCAGAGAAATGGTGGACTTGGGGGAAATGATATAGAGGAAGTTTGGACTCCCAGAGCCCAATTTCATTGCTCTGATATAAGAAAACATTCTTTACCCATGACTACAAATCCGTGAAATCAAATTCACACTTGGTGTCTGTGATTAAATGATCTTTGTCGGCCAAATGGATCCCGTCAAGGTCGACAGGAGGTAGGAGGAAAGGATTTTCCTCGACTTCTTCTCTCTTTGATTTTGGCGCTATCACTGTGAAAATACCTGCAAGTCAAAGAAAATGTTCGTGGGGATGATTGTGGTTTTGGACGGTTGACTGGAGTGAAGGTAAGACAGGGATAATTTCTCTAATGCAAGGACAAAGTAAGAAATGGGAGAAATGAACGGAAAGAGTGGTTTTGAGAAAACGGATATCCGTTGGGCGCAGGGGACAGATCAACAAGCTAACAGATAAGTTAGCCAGTAATAAATTTCCAACGGGTCTTTTGGAGCGTGAGATGGCAGGTAACAATGAATGACGAATACGACCGAGTGATGTGGAGGGTGTTGATTGGGAATTTACCATGATGAAGGGACTTGTAACATGTGAACAGGGGGGAGTGGACTGACAGAGTTATGAGATGTGACCCTTAGGGAACAAGTGGAAAATTATTTCATGAGGTGACGGGGGATATGTCAGAAAGCGATAAGCTGTACGTGGTGGGAGTCTGGACCCATGGATCTATGCCACGTAGAGAAGGGGGACCACAAGAGAAATCACTCCATTCTAAACCCCCCACCCCCATTGTTAAAAGTAGATTGGCCAAGGGGGTACAAAAAATTCCATCAGCCATCCATCGGTGCGCCTGCTGCTGGAACATAGATCTGAGCGCGATGTTTAAGAAACATTTCGGAACCCCCCTCGCCCACCATTAAAAGCAGAATGGTCGGGGGGGGTCCAGAATTCAATCTCAACCATGGATCTAAGCACTGACGCCTCAACCATTCAGATGCATGCCTTCGTTATACATGATTCTGGACACCCGCTTCCCCTACTGTTAAAGGTAGAATGATTAGGGGGTCCGAAAAAGATTATCAATTGTAGATCTGAGTACTAGCACCTCGACCGTTCATCTATGCGTTGTCTTTAATCTTTGAGCACAAACTCATTTTTTCTTTGAAAACTTAGGATAAGCATTTTAAGTGGGTTTGTCCAAGCTTTCCCTATTTTTATCACCATGGGGTTAGACATTCAACTTTCAAACATCAAAGATAGGGTTCAACATTGATCATCATGCATGTTTTATTGAGATAAGGAAAACTACCCTATGATCTAACCTAATTACCTATGACATTTACCCCAGATTAAACTGTTGGACTAAGAAATTACTCTATCTTGGGATTATTTGACCAAGATTAGGCAGTTTGGTCAAATTTATTCACTAGCTAACCTAATTTTCTTGGCTAAGATTAAATAGTTTAGCCAAGCTTATTCACTATTCCTATCAACATCAATTTAAAAGGACTTGGCCATGTTTAAACTGTATGAACCAAGTCACTATTATTGCATGGGGATCTATCCAATTTCTTTTATGCCCTCTTTTATTCTTTTTCTTTCTTTTCTTTTCTTTTTTTCAAATTATTTGCAGAATGAAAAAATCATTTGACAATCAAAACAATAAAAGGATAAAAATTTTAGTCACCAGTTGATCCTATAAATTATAGGGTTATAACAGCGGATCCACCTAAGGATTGTACTCTCCTTGTGAAGTGCCAAGAATCTTGTTTTCTGATGTTCTGAAAAACTTTCTCCACAATTGGCTTTGTTCTTTGATTTGTTTTATTTTTGAAAGTTTGATGACAATGCTCAGTGGATTAGGGCCTTCTCTACAGGCTTCAACCATCTGATCAAGGTTATTCACTCAAAAACTTGTAAGTAAAATAAAATGATTTGTACAATGGAAAGGTGTTACTGAAAGGTCCCTACTGAGGAGGTGAATAGTGCTTCAACATTCTGCCATTCACAGGTCCTCCTGGCAGATTGGTCCCATCGCTGTTGTTGAGTAGGAAAGCATTATTTCCTCTGAATGCATGAATTATGTAAGGTCCCTTCCATAAATTGTTGAATTTTCCATGCTTCCCCTTATCTTCATTTCAGGCATCCCATCTCAGAACCAGGTCACCTAGCTCAAAGTCATCCTCTTTAGTTCTTTTATCAAAGATCTTTTTTATGCTCTCCTAGACAACCTGAGTTTTGTTGTATACTTCTTCTCTGGACTGCTGCAAGTGGATCATCTAGTTTATCTTTCTTTGGGAGTCATTCGACTCGGCTTGCATCTCTTGTAGCAGTTTCATGATAGGAATCCCTAAAGAGGTAGGAAAAATTGCTTGAGTGCCATAGACCAATTGATATGGAGACATACCAATTGACCTCTTGGTGGTCAGTCTATTGGCCCACAGTGCGAAAACCAGCTTGTTATGCCATGACTTTTTGTTTTCTTGCAACGTCTTATTAATAATGTTCACCAGGGTTTTATTGGATGACTCCGCCAGCCCATTTCCCTAAGGGTAATAAGCTATGGAATGTCCCAAACCGATATGGTACTGGTTGCAAACATTTATGAGCTTCTTGGATCGGAAAGTAGCTGCATTGTCAGTTATAATTTTCCTTGGACACCCTAAACGAGACAAGATATTATTTTCTAAAAATTTAATAATGACAGAATCAATAGCTTGCCTTCTTGGTACAGCTTCGATCCATTTTGTGAAATAGTCTGTAGCAGTCAGAATCCACCTATGCTAGCCCGAAGAGGGAGGATGTATTTCTCTGATAAATTCTAATCCCCATTGCTGGAAGGAAGCTTCAACATAGATTGGTTTTAGGGGCAAAGGGAGGAGCTTCTTTTTTCCCTCGAACACTTGACATTTATGACACAAAGTCACCTTCTGATGCACATCAACAAATAGTGTAGGCCAATAGAACCGAACTCTGAGAATTTTATTAGCTGTGGTCTTCCAGCTCAGGTGACCACCACAGTCTCCTGCATGAAAATCCTACAAAACTTTGTCAACTTCATCCTTTAACATACAATTCAACAAAATACCTCCAGGAGCCTTCCAATACAGAATAGCTTCTAGAATGCAAAATTTTAGTGCTTTCAATTTAAAAAAACTAGCTTTAGTTTTGGTCAGACCAGGGGGATCTTGTAAGTTATGCAAAACAAATATTAGGTCTGCGTACCATGGAGAGTTTATAAATACCTCTTTCATGCTTGGATTTGCCTGCTCTCCCTGTTCATCTACTACAACTAAGAAATTAATATCAAGAGCATGGAAATTGGATTCCACCATTAACTTTGCTAGACCTTGACCTTTAATCAGTTTAGTGGGATTAATCTCTATGTCATACTCCAGAATGATAGCAATCCATTTTCCTCTTCTTGCATCTGGATTGCCCCAGGTTAAAATATCCTTCACTACTGCGTTCAAAACTTATGCGATGGTGTGGGAATGGAGAATATATACCCTAAAATCCTTTATGTATTTTACCAGGGCAAAAGCTTGTTTCTCCATTATTTTATAATTCAAAGCAGCATCTCTCAAAGATTTATTGAAAAAGGATATGGGTTGTTCATACCCTTCACTATTTTTCTGTAGTAATACTGCTACAATGGTATGTTCAAAAGTGAAAGAGAAAAGGTAAAAATCCTTGGTGAAGTCAGGACTAATCAAGACTGGAGCATGAGTGCATGTTTAACTTGTTCAAAAGACTGCTTGGATTCAGAGTCCCACTTTATTTTTTTGTCCTTTCTTAACATGTTGGTGATGTTCTTGAGAAGCTTAGCCAGGTTAGGTATGAATGTTCTCAGAAAGTTTATTTTTCCAATGAAGGATTGTAACTGTTTGATATTCCTTGGGTGTTCTAGTTTCTGAATGGCTTCTATTCTACTAGGATATATCTTAATTCCATCCTTAGAGATTATGTTCCCCAACAGTTTACCTTCCTCTAATCTGAAAAGGCTTTTCTTAGGATTAAGAGAAATCCTAAATTTCCTGCATTTCTCAAACACTCGTATGAGATGTCGCAAGTGCTGGTCATCGGATTGGGAATAAACAATTACATCATCCAGATAAATGAAAATAAATCTGCCAAGTTCTTCCACAAAAGCGATGTCCATCACTCTTTGGAAAGTGTCCCCAGTGTTCATGAACCTGAAAGGCATTTTCACGTACATGAAGGTACCCCAAGGTGTTGTGAAGGTTGTTTTCTCTTGATCATCTGGGTGAACGAGAACCTAGTTATATCCTAAGAAACCATTAAGTAAGGAGATTCGGTTGGATCCAACTACCTTTTGTAATATATGGTCCATTTTTGGCAGTGGGTAGTTGTCCTTTAGGGAAACCTTGATCAGGTTTCAGAAATCAATGCAAAGCTTGATTTCCCCAGTTTTCTTTCGGGTTGGGACCAGATTTGAAATCCATTTGGAGAATCGTAAAGGAACTATGATTTTGGCATCATACATCTTTTTGATTTCTTTTTCTATCAGGGGAAGTAACTTGAGATTGATTCTCCTAAGTTTCTATCTGAAAGGTTTTTGATCTTCTTTTATCAGGATCCTATGTTGAATGATGCTTGTGTCATAGGATTTTAAGTCTTCATATCCCCAAGCAAAAATGTCTGCATATTCCTTGAAAAGTTCAATGTATTTGAGTTTCTGCTCAAGAGGTAAGGATTTGGTAAGTTTTATTATCTTGGGTTTCTCTTCTGTCCCTATGTTATAGTCTTCAACCTCTTTCGCACTGGCTTCAATTTTAGTTTTTCTAGCTACATCATTAAAATCAAATAATTCTTCTAACAGAACTAAACCCCTAGGTAAAACATTACTCTTTAAATGCAAAACATCAGAATCTATATCATCTTCACCTGATTCTTCTGGATCTATTTTATTTACACTATTATTTCCAAAAACAGATTTATTTACATTTTCATCGTCATTTTCTAAGTCTATGTTTGTACACGTGAAATCATTTTTGCATTGTAGAAAATCTTCAATTTGATCATCGTTCCCAAATACCTGCCAGTATCTGATGTTGTCAGAGATGGCCAATCTGCACTTCACCTCCACCATGTATGGGCAAGTGGAACGAAAAGGTATCTTGCATGTAGCTGCTGACGTAGCTAACCCATCTGCTAAAATGTTCTGTCCCTTGGGCATCACCTGCAAATCAACTTCGGTGAAACATTGAAGGGAATCCAAAACAACATTTCTATAAGCTCTAAGACTAGGATTTTTTGTTGCATACTCACCTTTAATTTGTTTGATAATTAATTCAAAATCTCCTCTTACCATGATTTGTTTGGCACCAACCTTATTTAGTAGTTTCAGGCGGAACATCATGGCTTTATACTTGGCTATGTTGTTAGTGCATTGAAAATTCAATTTGTAAGACTGGTTTTCCGAATACTTGGATTTGTGATTGTGCAACCAAACTCCTTCTCCAGCTCCTTCTTGGCTTACAGCTCCATCGAAGTCCATGCTCCAAAAATCTGCTGGTAATTCTTCCCTTTTGCCTCAGTGATTTCTTGGCCTTCGTTCAGGTCAAATGTATCTTCTTCTAGCTGAGCGAGTTTTTCTCCCATATCATTGTCGTTATATAGGATGAAGGAATCTAGATCAGAGTGATCATAGTACAGAGGATAGTTATGGGGATTTTCCTGGTTGTTGACCATATATTTCATCAACGTCTCTCTATACAGTCTTCTCTATTGTACTAATACTGGGATGGTGGCATATGACATATCCAACTGCAAAGTGCCTTTCAACTTGGACCCCCAAGACCTGGACAACAGCATACCATATTTTGGGGGAATGTCCACGACCACAACATCTATAACCATGATTTTTGCTGGAATATCAACTAGGGTGATACATAAGTCCTTGATCAACCCGATACATCTGAATTTGCTGGAGTCAAAAGAGTGTAAATCCTTGTAAGGTCTGGTGACCTCGACTCCCAGTTTTTCCATCACTTCTTTAGGCATCAGGTTATGGGAAGCACCCGAATCTAACATAGCATTGTGTAGAATTAGGTCGTGTGTATTAAGGCTGATGTAAAAAGGAGCAACATCACCTGTGTCAGTCTGACCATCAACTTCAGGGCCAAACATAAGTTTAGGTTGATCATCGGTAATATTTACCGTGTCCGAATGATTCGTCGGTCCAATGGTTAAGGCCTTTGTGCCTATATCAGGCGCAATGCTCAGCTCTTTGATCACCTGTGATCGGTAAGCATTCTTAGTCATCAACTCGGAAAGGGGAATGGGAATTTTCACTTTGGATAATTCCCCTTCGAGGATGAAAGGAGTAGGTGCTCTGCTTTGGCTCAACAATTCCGATCTATCTACCATAGTTTTCTGAGCATAAGTACTTGGTCGATTGGTTGATGAAACCTTAGTCTACATTGATCTTTGTAGAATGGTAGGGTTTCTTTTTGCTGGAGTTTTAGCATTACCTTTCTCAGGGATCTTATTGGTAGAAGGCTCAGGAGCTTTCTTATTTTCGACTGTTTTCTTCGTTTCGATTACCTTTTTTGGGGAATTTTTGTTTGTATTTTTACTTCACAGATTGTACTTCCTATGTAACTCCATAATGGCATTTTCAAATGCCTGATGTTCGGTCTCTTTGGCTTCCTCACTCACCTCTGTTTGAGAAATAAGGAAAATTTCTTGCTCTTTCTGAGTAAGGAAAATGGTTTTTTTATCGTGAATTCCCATGAGGTTTATGTGTGTGTCCTCTAATTCTTCAATTACCTCCTCACCTTCATTGGAATAATTTTCATGTAGGGGTGGTATGATATGTTGATCAGGACCCCACTATTATCTTTGATCCCTAAGATCTCTCTGCCTGATTTGAGGAGGATTTCTTCTGAAGTTAGGATTCTGAATTTGTGGAGCAGGTTGGTTTTCTCTAGGAGGATTTCTTTCAACTACAGTAAGTCTCTCCATCATCCTTTCCATTGCTCTAGCTAAGAAATCTATTTTGGCGTCAGAAGAAGATGTGGAAGGTTCCTATTTAGTCATGACTCTCCTCTCCATCCTCTGTCATGCCCTTTTAGCCAGTAGGTTGGCCTCTACACTTGTCACGCTTTTTTGCATGTCCTCCAGGGTGGTGGAGTTTCTTTCCCTTAATTGATACGACATATCAGTGTCGAAACGGTTAGGGAATTTTATCAGTGCCAAACCTTGTGGGGGTTTAATATCGGTTGGAATCACATTATACAGATTGTTGAAGTGAGTGCACTAGTCTTGTATCGTCTCTCCTTGATTCCTTCTAATGTTTTCATATTCTGACAAGATCCGGAGAGGATTTTTCTTTACCTCCCATCTGTCCAGAAAACTTCTTTGAAATGTCGTAAGTTCGACCACTGAAGAAGCACGTAATCCTTTGTACCATTTCTTAACATCCCTAGTCAGAATCTGCACAAAAAGTCTCATTTGAACGTCAGCTTCATCCACTTCCTGCAAGTCAAAATAGTCATTCATTTTATCAACGTGTTGTTGTGCGTTCAAAGGCCCTGTACCATCGAACTGTGGGAGTCTCATTTGATAGTCTTGGGGCATGTCATGCAAAGGTGCAACCAACACCAAGGGAGCATATCTGGCTACCATGATAGGTGGAGGGGCTGGGACAACAACCTAAATGATAGGTGGGGCGCTGGTAGAAAATGAGGAGGATGAGGGACTAGCTGGAATAGAGTGAGCAGTTTAAGGTTTTGCAGTGGGAGATAGTATTTCAGGGGTCTGGGGTTGCAGGATGGTTAGATCTAAAATGGTTTCAGTCACAAAGCTATCAGATTTCATTCTAAAGAGGCTTTGTTCAGAAATGGTGTCAAAGTGGAGATCTTGAAGGGCAACAAGTTCCTCTGGAAGAGAAGGGGACCTGTGAAGGGGACTATGACTCCCTGAACCTTCTACAAAGGTTTTCTTTCTGAGTAACTATTCTGGATTATCAGTTGCTATTGCAGGTTCCGGGTTTGGGTGGGATCGAGTATAAGCTCTTTTAGGAGCCAAATTTTTTAATTTTTATATATTTTTATTTTTATGAATCTGAAATTAGTATGTACAAGCATTTAACAACCTCTGAACATTATTTCTTTCTCATATTTATAATTTTCTCAGAAACAAAATTTTCTTCTAGGGAAAAACCAAATGCATGGTTGAATGTTTGTTCATTTCCCAAGTATGGTCACCACTATGTTAACACTCTGTAAATTCCGAGAGGTTGTCAGAGTAGAAGAAATTTACAAGAGGTAACTTTATCCAACCACTTCGAAACTGGAATCTAGCACTACCAGTTTCAGAGAGGGATCACTCTGTATGATTTATCTATGTTTTGATTTTGAGATATTAAGCTAGTTAAACAAAATAAGATTGGATGGTTTGTTTTTTTTTTGTTAAGTTGGCTGAAAAAGGGTTTTACGCCTCCATTGGGCTATGGGGTCTATATTAAAAGATAGAGTTCTAAACAGAAATTAAAATATTCTTTTCACAGGGCAAGACAATGCATTAATTGGATTCTTTAGCAATAAAGTGATGAATAGCAGAAAAGATGAGAATATCAATTAAAGTAAAGAAGCATTTAAAAATTCTTCACTATAATATCATAAAGATAAACATTAAGATCTTTCAAAGCCGGAAATAGGGTATACAAAGATAAATCCTGCAAGATGCATTACTTTAAGAGATTAGATTAGAAAGCAATCTGACAACTGAGGGAGAAAAACATTTAACATAGAAAAGAAAACATCATCAATGAATAACACACGAGAATCCTGTGAAACGTCCCTTTGTATTACTAGAAGATATCTTGATAAAAATTACAGTCTTTCTAGCTTACAGGGTGTAAAGATCAACCCTCGGTACTTCAAAGTTTGAAGTATTTATAATCAAAAATTACATACGATCCTGTCATTAAATATCAGGACATGGAAATCTAAATTTAGCTAACTAACTCAACAAGACACAAAAATTCAGGAACTGTTTGATGATGTGTTGAAATCTTCATGTTGATTTTGGGGTAAACCGTTGGTGAGTCCTCTGCACGACCTCATTTGATTGGATAGATGATTAGGCTTGGACACCTCGATCAAATTGCATAACTCTTCGCATCGAAGGTTACTGGGAATGCTGACTTTGAAGAATCTTCAGTATACTTCATCCATCTCTGTATACTTGGCAAAAGTTGGCTTGATGATGAAAATGTACTGGATCTCGTGCTATATGCTGATGTCTGACTGGAAAGATTCTAAGAATGCCTTGCCTATGATACTTCCCTATATCCCCGATAATTTCGAACTATCTTTAGCCGCGATGGCTAGTTTCTTATTATAATCATAAGGTGTCATTAACTTGTCATTTATGACCCTTAAGCCAGGGAGGCCTTTCTTCTGCAGAGGTTCAATTTTGCTGAAAGAATTTTGCACTCCTATGTCCATAGCCTGGAATTTTTCCTCCAGTTGTAGCATCAATCCTCTTTTAGTCAGGACCCTCTTGACCTCAAGGATGGTTTCTGTCCTATCTTCAATTTTCAAATCCTCTAACTCTTCTCTAGTTTTTGAATTCAGGAATTTAATGATCTTAGTGGCTTCTGTGGGCATCTCTCCCAATTCTCCCCTTATCTTCTCAATCGCCTGCTTGCTTCTTTGCACCAGTTCATTCTGCTCAAACATGATTTGAACCATAAGCCATATATCATTTATGGATTTGGTGATATCCATCCAGACATTTTCCTTGACCTCAACAAGTGTTTTTCCTGCCACTGTTTGCTTTTGAAGCTATTGCAATTCCTATTTGAGCTTGTCCGATGTTTGTTTCTCCTTGGAGTAGATTTTTTGGTAAGAAGACTTGAGTTCCTGAAGGTTCTAAATCTCCTTTTTAATTCTACTAATCTTTTTCTCTTGCAAATTCATATCTTCCATGGATTTTTCCAGTTCTACTATCTTCTCCAGAGCTGTTAGTGGAGTTGCTAAAGGAGTTTCTGCAGAGGGGATTCCCATTGTGGATGTTGTGCTTACTCCTGTAAGTGGAACTGCGCTCAATGGAATGAATTCCATAGGCTTTGATTATTCCTTCTCTTTCAATAACCTTTCCATTTCTGCTTCCATCTCTTTCAACTGTGCATTCTACTCCATAATCAACCTGAGCATCTCACCCTTTTCCCCTTCTGTCTCAGCTATCTCCTTTGCCTGGGCATATTCTGTTGGTGGAAGTTTCAACTATTTCCTCAGAGATGATATATCAACATTTTTATTTTTAAGCATCTCCTCAACTGCTTTCACATTTGAGGGGTCATACCCGATCTTGAGGACCAATTCTTCCAACGTCTTAATTTTGTTATCCTTTGCAAAGGATGATGTCTTTTCTAATTTCAGCTGCATCTGGACATTTCTTACAGATACCTGTAATTTAGTGGCTGCAGTAGAAGAATTTTCCAACATGGAGAAAATCATTTCCCCAGTTTGCCTGTGCAGATCCATTTGATCAGCAGGATGCACATCCTTAGTATGAAACTCGAATGTTTCCCTTTTGTAATCAGTGATTGCTTTCGGGTATAGCACCTGTGCCTGCAGAAATTCCATGTGCATTCTACCCTTATCTATATCGAATGCAGACAACAGTCTGTGTTGTGTCATTGATGTCTGTTTCCAAAATTGAGCATATGTACTGTTGGTCAGTGTCTGATTTTTCTTTTTGATCAGGTCATACTTCTAAAAAATACTCAACTTTGGTCCTACTTTACTCAGCTGGTTGACTGGTGGAGTATTTGTGGGCTTCTTAGGCACAACGGTAAACATGATTTTCTTTCTTCTTGTGCTCAGAAGTGACTGATCATCTTTCATAGTTGCGATGGACTGGACTTCCTTTTCACCAGTCATGTCAGGTGTAAGCTTGGTTTTTGGCCTTTTGGTGTATAATTGGAATTCTTTAGCTGATACTTTAGTGATGGGAGGTGAAGTATCCTTCCTGGGTATTTTCTCCTTGGGAACCTGTGGTGTAGTAGTCTGTGAGATGATGACCAAGGGGTCGTGTTGTTCTATCTCGACCAGAGTGTTCAACTCCCATTCTGTTTGATTCGCGAACTTCTCTATCTCAGGTTTGGGTGTATGAACATATGGGACATTTTTGTTTTTAATCCTCATCTCAAAAATTATCCCACATGGATCATAGTGCCATATGCAACTAACAAAAAACTTCATTTATTTCAACAGTATATCTGCTTCCTCCCTGGCGCCTCGGCTATTGCAAATGAAAGACCCTATTTGCCCTTTAATTCTAAGCTATTGTTTTTTTTTCAGAGACACAAAATTGATGTCATCTGAGTTAATCATTTTCCTTATGTATTCTAGAGAAAATATCCTCATGGGTAAATACTTGGGGAATTTGTATGGCACCAACTCACATCCATATACCCTAATCTCGGTGTGGTTTTGGTAAAGATACCAGTCTTTAGTTTTTGCAAGGCCTGAGAGGTGTAAAATTCTATAGATCTCCTCATTTATTCTTGGTTCAGGTTTGCCACTGCGCATGCTCACCACTGGATGGTAGAACTTCTCGATAAACTACTTGAAGCTGAATTCTATAGAATTTTTTCTGAGTAGCAAAGTCCAAGCTGTTACAGCCTACGGCCTCCCGTCCTTGTCCATCTTCTGCATTGAAAGGGAGAATTTTTTCACCTGAAAGAAAGTGAAAATGTAGGCTAGTATTGAGGTATACCGAAACATGCCCTCTGTGGAAAAATTTGAAAACTGTTCATGAATATTGTTCGCCAGGAAAGTGTTGTAGTCGAACTGTGTGGTGGGTCTTTCTTCTGTGGAGAAGATGGACAAAAAACCCAATATGAGTTCATCCACCCATTGGTCGGAAAAATAACCCAGCAGATCACAGAGCGACGAAATGATTTGGTTTCCCTTTACTGAGAATAGGGAGGAAGGGTATGGGGGATTTGTCTTCGGGAGCTGAGCAACCTGAGGGAGGAAAAGCTCAAAAATCTGGGCTCTCTGAGGAAATGATAGTTTCTGGTAAAGCTCCTTGATGATTTCAAGATTGAAAGGGGAGGCAGATTCATTTCTGGGTATCTACATCATCTGATCAATGGTCTCAAGTGTGATGAAGAAAAAAGTTTCTCCTGATGAAGATAGTATGGCTCTTTGGTTGGGGATGTAATGAGCCTGAAATTTGAGGGAAAACTCAAGGAAATGGTGGACCTGGGGGAAAAGATATAGAGGAAGGTTGGACTCCCATAGCCCAATTTCATCGCTCTGATATAAGAAAACATCCTTTATCCATGATTGAAAATCCACAAAATCAAATTCACACCTGGTGTCTGTAATTAAATGATCTATGTCCACCAAATGGATCCTGTCGAGGTCGACAGGAGGTGGGAGGAAAGGATTTTCCTCATCTTCTGCTATCTTTGATTTTGGCTCCATCACTGTGAAAATACCTGCAAGTCAAACAAAATGTTAGTGGGGATGATTGTGATTTTGGACAGTTGACTGGAGCGGAGGTAAGATAGGGATAATTTCTCTAATGTGAGGACAAAGTAAGCAATGGGAGAAATGATTAGAAAGAGTGGTTTTGAGAAAATGGATACCTGTGGGGCGCGGGGGACAGATCAACAAGCTAACGGATAAGTTATCCAGTAATAAATTGCCAACGGGTCTTTTGGAGTGTGAGATGGAAAGTAAAAAAGAATGACAGATATGACCGAGTGATGTGGAGGGTGTTGATTAGGAATTCACCATTATGAAGGGACTTGTAACATGTGAACAGGGGGGAGTGGATTGACAGAGTTATGAGATGTGACCCTTAGAAAACAAGTGGAGAATGATGTCATGAGGTGATGGGGGATATGTCAAAAAGCGATAAGCAGTACGTGGTGGGAGTCTGGACCAATGGATCTATGCCACATAGAGAAGGGGGCCCATCAAAGAAATCAATCCATTTCGGACCCCCCACCCATCGTTAAAAGCAGACTGATCAGGGGGGT
>CBVK0101254422.1:0-22150 GCA_900067695.1 Picea abies
AAATTCATGAGAACAGAAACAGGGCATATGTGAAAACAGAGCAAGTAAAGATTTCTAAGCAATTGTATAATGGAAATCCTAGTCTAAGATATTCTGCTATTATCTATCAGAGTTAAAGCTTTAGCTAATTTAATGTTTATACTACTGAAAACAAATGCTAATGCTAATCTACGAAGAGGCTGACCTTTGTTGGGTGGTGGGCCCTTGCCGCTTCAACAGGTCAGCTACTGAAGTCTACAGGAGGCTTGTCTTCAACACACACATTACTCTCACTCACATTTCAAAACATAAAATCAAAACTCTCATTAACAACTCAACTCATACTTAATCATAGATAATCAGAATATGGAGATAAATGACATTCTATTAATCTTCACTCAAAATATGTTATGTACTACCACACACTGCTTCACATATTGATAATATGCTAACTCTCCTACACTTCCACCATCCTTTCCATGACTATTTAATAGTCTTAATCATGAAACACAAGAAGGTGAAGTGATTTGCAAATCAATCAGTTGTTAAGTTCAATCATTCGGTTACATCTTTAGCTTCATCCTCATGACACGAAGTGCATGAGGATGAGGCAATCAACAAACTATTCTTATCATATCCTTGCTAAAGCAAATAGACGCCCACCAATTGGCTTAGGTGAGATCTGGAACTTAACTTAGTGCATTAGGCTCTTCCATATTAGTACCAGATCGTAACAGGTAGATGGTACCGGATCACGACAATGCGCAAAAGGTGGTACCAGATCATGACAGTGCGTGGCCGTTGGTACCCGATCATAACAGTGTGTGGCCGTTGGTACCGGATCGCAACAGATAGATGGTACCAGATGCATTTGGTACCAGATTCAGACAGCAACAGTCTTGGTGCGCAGGTACTAGATAGCTGAGATGGTACAGGAACGCTGGATATCTAGAGGTCAAAGATTTAGATATGACAAATTGAAGCATTAGTACATGAAATATTTAATTCCCTAACTCAAAATGCATGAATTAACCATATTTTACCTTATGACCTTATTACTGGCAATTGGTAGCGTTCTTGTAATTCACTCAAGCTTTAGGTAGGCCAAAAAGGTATAGGTGAAGAGTATAATAGAGTAATGGGGATGTCAATTTTGGGTCTCAACAATAGGTCCTACAAAATCTAAGGCCCATTTTTCAAAGGGTTCGATCACTACTTGGGCTTGGAGTGGCATTTCGTTGATTGCTGTAGGTTTTCCCATTCTTTGGCAATCATCGCAGCTGGCCACGTATTTCTTTGCATCTTTGAAGATGGTTGGCCAATAATAGTCAGACTGTAGGATCTTGTATGTTGTCCTTTTGTCAACAAAATGGCCTCCACAAGGGCCATCATGACAAGCTCTGAAGATCTCCTGCATCTCGTCCTCTCGAACACATCTTCTAATTACCAAATCAGGTCCAATTCAGTATAAGCAATCCTCATGCCACATATAATTAGCACTTAGCTGAATAATTGTTTGTTTTTCTCTGGATGACATAATTTGAGGCAGTTTTCCAGTTAGAAGATAGTTGGCTACGTCTGCATACCAAGGGGTGTAAGTAGAAATGGAAAATATCTGGAAAATCATCATCTATTGGAGTGCTGTCACCTGTATGAATATGTCTAGACAAGAAATCAACAAGCAAATTATCTCTTCCAGCCCGATCAATGATAGTGATATTGAATTCTTGTAGTAATAAAAACCATCTAGTCACTCTAGCATTTGTAACAGGTTTGTTTATTAAAAATCTAATAGTTGAGTGGTCAATGTGCACAAAAACTTCGTATCCTGTTATATAGTGTCTAAATTTGTTGATGTCATGTACTATTGACAAAAATTCTTTTTCCGTGACAGTGTAGTTTACTTCAGTAGGTGAGAGATTCTTGATGACAAGGTATATAGCATAAGGAATCTTCCCTTCCCTTTGTCCTAAGACATCTCCCAAAGCGGTATTTGAGGCATCTGTGCAAATATGGAAAGGAAGAGACCAGTTTGGTCCTCTCAAAACAGGGGCACTTGACAGCTTTGCTTTTAAGATTTCAAAGGAGATTTGGCATTGCTCATTTCAATAGAATTCAACATCTTTTGTCAACAGTTTGAAAAGGGGGGCAGCCAGGTTTGTAAAGTTTTGAATGAACCTCCTATAATAACCAACATGCCCTAAGAAACTTCTGACCTCCTTTTGTGAGCTAGAGATATTGATTTGGGAGATAATATCAATCTTGGCAGGGTCTACTCTTATTTCTGTACCGGAGATGTGGTGACCTAGAACAATTCCTTCAGTGAGAAACATTTTGGATTTTTCATGATTGAGTGAAAGGTTGGTCTCTTTACACCTAACCAGTACCTTCTCCAAATTATCCAATGCATGTTGGAAATCATCCCCATACACCGTGAAGTCATCCATGTAGACTTCCACACAATCATTGGTTAAATTAGAGAAAATAACCAAGACAACCCTTTGAAAGGTAGTAGGGGCATTACATAAAACAAAAGGAAGAACCCTATAGGAATAGGTCCCCCAGGGGCAGGTGAGTGTGGTCTTATCCTGATCTTCTGGTGAAATTTGGATTTGATTGTAACCACTAAACCCATCCAAGAAAGAAAAATACCTCTTCCCAGACAAAGTGTCTAAGATCTGATCTATGAAAGGCAAAGGAAAGTAGTTTCTATAGGTATCCTTGTTTAATTCTCAAAAGTCCACACAAATCCTCCATTTCCCATTTTTCTTTGGTACAATAACTGATGGGGAGACCCACTTGCTATCTGATATAGGGTAAATGAAATTGGCTTGCAAGAGTTTCTGGAGTTCTTCTTTCACTATATCTTTCAGGGCTGGATTCATTCTTCTTTGGGGTTGTCTGACAAGTCTGATCTAATTGTTAGTGTAAATATGATGCATACAGGTGTCTGGGTGGATCCCTTTCATGTCAGAGTAGTCCCATGCAAAAGCATCAGTTTTCCCTTGAATCATTCGTATCAATTTCTGTTGCTGATCTGTTTCTAGGATAACATTGATATATAAGGACTTTCCAGGAATGATTTCCACAGCTTGAACAAATGATTCTTTCCCTTCCTCTATTTGTGAAATTGTGGCTACTGTAGAAGTATAAGGGTGCCAAATTTTTTGAAATTCATGGCTAAAGATGTGTGTGTAGTTAGGGAAAGATTGAGGATAATCAATGCATGCTGAATTAGCCAAGAATAGACTTAAGATTTGTTCTTCAGTTTGCTCTTGTACTCCTTTTACTTGTTCAAGTGTCAACAAGGGCTGAGTGCAATCCTCCTCCCCATAGGGATTCTCCAACCAGAGAGGAACTTCAGTGGCTAGTTGGGTGGGGGGTAATAGGATAAGTTTTTGACTTTGAGTGCCATTGGAAATTGTCATCTCTTCAGATTGACAACTAATGAATGCATCAGCAGTGGCCAACCAAGGTTGGCCGAGTACTACTGGATGTCCTGGTTTGGTGGATTTGGGATGAATTACTAAGAAATCCATAGGGTATTCCCAATAAGCCAATGTAACTGTTATATCATCTAAACTTCCTGCTGGGGTGATGATGGATTTGTCTGCAAGCTCCAACAAAGTTTGTGTTGGTCTTAGGCGATCTAGTTGCAGTGTTTTCATAGTGTTCACTGACATCACATTTATTGCTGCCCCTAGATCAATCAATGTGTTAGGTAAGGCAACACCATTGATTTCTATAGTTACCACTGGGTTCCTTGAATCACTATACTTAGATGGCATTTCTGTTATAAACTCTGATAACTGCCCTACCACTTGTATGATAGGATGCTCCTTCCTCTTCCTCACTGGATTTTTAATGCAAAGGTCCCTTACAATTTTAGCATAGATAGGTATGTCTTTAATGGCCTATAATAGTGGGATCCTTACACATATGTCCAGGAGTTTAGTCTCTAGATTATGTCCTAGAGGTTCCTTAGTTTTCTTTACAAGCAACCTTTCTGGATAAGGAAGATTTATTTTTTGAGGTGTTTCTGCTATGAGGGAGTTGGGAGAAGGAATTTCTTGTTGTACAGGGGTGTTTCTTTCTTCATTTAATGGACCAGTCATTTTTTCTTCTCTTTGAATTGTTTGGACATCTATTTGTTCTTCTTGATTTGTGTGATTATCTACTTGTTCTTCTTGGATAACCACAATGGGATTTGTTTTGTTTACAACCCTTGCCGATCTTAATTTAATTCCATTGAATGGAGCTGGCATTATTACATATGTGGGGAAGGTTTGTACTTCAACGTTTTGTATAGGTTATGTCAGCCTGTTATTTGGGTTACGGATAGGTTGTGCAGGAATAGGGGTAGGCCGATGAGGGTTTTGGATTAGGTAAAGCTTGCATTGGTTGCTGCATATTTGGATTCATGGGTAGTGCGAGTTATTGTTGGAACTGTGGGGGTAGAAGAAGAGCAGGAGGGTTAAATCCTGGGAGTAGCTGGGAAATATTCGAAGGGTATTGTGGATAGGTGGGAAAATTTGCTGGTTGGAAGGGAACATTCCCATATACAGGTCCTCTCCATCCTTGTTTCCAAGGTTGGGTTTGTGGTGACCATTGAGGATAAGACATGGGGGGTACCCATTGTTGTTGGGGGTATTGTGTAGTTGGGTCTGCAAACGTGTTGGGGTTTTGCTGTCTCCATTGTCTCCTAGGGTGGTATGATGTTTCAGGTTCTCCTCCTCCCTTGAACACAACCTTGAGTCCAGGTAGAGAAGGGCATTCATTAGTAGGATGGTCCTCTGTACAGAGACCACATATTTCAATAACATTAAGAGGGCATTCCTTTTCAGGCTGGTTCCTCCTACACTGATGACATAAAATTGCTAACGCAACATTTTCTTCCTCTTGTTTTCTTTTAATTTTCATGGTATCAAGTTAGGAACTGATGGTGTTTAGGATATCTGTTTTGAATTTTTCTAATAGATTTCCCTGTTCAATCCTAGTGACACCTCCACATGTGGGTTTAACAATTCTGTTGGTAGGATCCCTTATACTTTTCCCAGTTTTAGCTTGACTGCGGGAGTATCTTTTGCAATACTCTACTATGTCTGCAAATGGATTTTGGTACACATCCCCAGAGCTCATGAGGTTTAATACTTCAATGCAATCATCCCTCACACCCTTTAGAAAGACAATCCTAACTGTAGCTGTGTTTAAGGAAAATTGCTTAGTTTTTTGGTAATTGTATAAGAACCTCTCTAGGTAATCTTCTAAGCTTTCTTCTTCAGATTGTTGCATTTTGAATATATCATTCCTAGCATCCCTAGGTCTGCAGTAATCTTGGTATTTCTAGAGGAGGGTCTCCTTCATACCATCCCAAGACAAAATGTTGTGTTCCCCTAAGCTCATGAACCACCTTAGTGCCAAATCTTTTAGTGTAGTTGGGAAAAGTTTTAATTTTTGAGCATTATATGTGTAGTTATAGCTCCTACACAATATGTCAAATTCAAATAGAAATGAGTCAGGGTCTTCTATCGACATACCTTGGAAATGAGGAAGTGAAGATAATGGAATTCTCTTCATGGCAACGTCTTTAGCGATATCTAGTATGGGGAATCCAAATGTCTCTGTTTCATTAGTTGTATTTCCCTCTTCTTCTGCCATATCTCCAAACAACCTGTAGGGGGGCGGTGAGGTCTCTCCACTGAGTGATGGTTCCACCACTGGGTTTCTTGGTATCTCTAGCTGTTCCAAGGTTTTGTGTGGCCTTCCAACAGCAGATGCAGCCTCTTCTATTACTACCTCTGCTTCTTTTCCAGTTTCTCCTTTGGATGGGGTCGCCAGTGCTTCCTCTCTTTCTTGCTGTCTTATGTCTTCAATCTGAACAGTGGCTTCAGATTTAGTGCCCTTTTCTATTTTTTCAATTGCTTCTTTTGAGCTCTCTCCTCTGAGAATTTTCCTGCATGATTTTTAGATGAATTAGTGTAATGGGGGGTTGTTTGTTGTTGTTTTCTTTTCTAGCTTTTTTGAAATTTTAGGAGCAATAAATCTACCTTTGTTATCCCTATACCTACTCATAAAAGAAATTCAAATAAAATAAATAAAAACACAAACTCCTAATTATCAAAGGTAGGAGGACAACCCGACTTTGGAGAAACCCCACCAAAGTGGATGCACAGGTTCTTACCTCTCGTCTTACCGTCTTCTCTCCGCCCTCAGATTCTCCTTAAATCCAATCCAAACTTAATCAAACCAATCAAAACTCAAAATGCTACGTATTACCGTTTACAACTCCCCGACAACGACGCCAAAATGTTGGTGTATAAATATGTTCAATATATATCTTACACTCATTTAAATGTCAATCCAGGATTCGTAATCAAAAGAGTTGTTACACTATATGTGCCGAGAACAGGTAAGATACCTAAGTCTGTTGCATATAGGAAATAATTAATACCATAAAAACTTTGTTTCTAAGATTTCTAAATACTTCAAATATCTTTGAACTTAGAAGAGAAAATTGATAATGAAACTTAAACAAATAACCAATCCAAGAGATTCTATCCTAGAGAAACAAGTCTGTTCATTTCAGGCTCATGAATTAAAGGGATGAACTTAAGAAGCTTGTCTCCTGTAGCAATCAAAACAGTAAATAACAATCAACTCCAATCACTCCTGAAATCAAAATCAACTCCAGCTTCATGCAATTCAAACAAACCAGTACAAGGAACATTCAACATAACTGAGAGACTCCATTTCAGAGCATGAAGATGAGATATAAAGTCTTCTGGTCCCTTGATATCCTAAATCTACTTCAATCATAAACTCAAGATATCAATTCCCCACTTAAAATAATTAAATGACCATCTCCAACATTCAAGAATGAAATATCTATTCGATCTAGCACCTGATTGTTCACACCAATCCAAAAACAATTAACTCAATGTTGAATTTCGAAAATGGATTAAATATCATTAACACACACACACACACACTGCTGTAAAATGCTCACACAAACACACATAACGTATATAGGGAGGTTTACCTTAGTTAGGGCGGTGGGCCCTTGCCGAACCAACATGGAACCTCTTAAGAAAGTAACAGACTAAAGCTTTTCACTCATACTTAGGAATTTGCATAATAGATCTTTTGTATTCATTCAACGGGTAAATCGGATCAACAGTTCTTTACTTCATACATAGAAACAATATGTATCGTCTGGATTTGATAGCATACTTCGTTACATTCCTTATTATCCACACACGCTATCACCTATACAACATTCCTTATATAAGGTGAGCTGATACTATCAATATCTATAGATAAGCATTAAACAATTTGAGAGATTTTACAATTGATATTTACATCGAATTTCTAGGAATCGATTCCATCCTCATGACACGAAGTGCATGAGCAATGGAGTCTCTCGTAATCTGGAAAATTGATTTGGGAGCTTCTGTTCAACTGCCTTCTCGAAATATTCACCATCATACTGGTCCAACTGACGTATTCTAGAAACAGAGGTTTTGGTACCGAAATACGCACAGTCGCGAATCTGAGTACTGGAATGAACGCGAAGCAGACAGTACCAGAATAACGCATGACTTGGTACCAGAATGGATTTGGAGCAGACAGTACTGGATCAAAATTGCCTTAGGTACCATAATGGATTTGGTATCGGATTACACGATGACTGGTAGTACTGGATAGGCTGCTCATGAGTCAAACCATTAGGACTATACAAAATAGAACACTTTAATCGAATTAATTCAAGAAAGTTAAACAAACATGCTTTAAATCATCAATTACCTCTTGTGAACATGAACAAGGTCATTAGGTATGTGTTTGGGAGGAAATAGTCAAGTATAGGTTTGTAACATAGGCAAAAAAGGCTTAGATACAAGGTAAGATAGGGCATTATACGTGTCAAAATAGGGACTCAACACGAGGGGAAGGCATTCTCCTTGTCCTTTTCGACCTCGCTATAATCTACCTCTACATCATCCATCGTTCGGATCTTTGATCAAGCTGACATCAAATTAACCCCTGCCATAGTTTCCTCCAATATTATCCATCTTTTGCCCACAAGTTGATGGGGAGTTCCTTAATTCATTTAGACAGTTTTAGTCACTTCATTCCACCTTCAATGAACTAGAGAAATGCCCAACCCTTTAGCCAAAGCACCCTATATCTTGATTCTACTCGAAAACCATTAAGACCTTCACACAAACTTTCTTCACGACATCCTCTCAGCCTTAGAGCTCTGCTCCAAACAATGTTGAAAAAAATACTTTAGCTAATGTTAATTTTTACTTAGGTCATTTAGATAATTTCATCACTAATAAGTTTTTTGTTGAATTAATTTTCAAGCCTTATATTTCAGACAATATTACAAATTGGAGAGTTTTAATGATGATCAATAGATTATATACTTCTTGATGTGTAAAGGTACTTTCCAAAATGTTATCATAGACGATGAAGAACATTTGATAACATTGGAAAAGACCCAATGTGGAATTAAAATCTAAAATCTAATATCATTCCCAACGATGTGGTTACATTGGAGAAGCTTTTGGACATGTAGAATTGTTTTTAAAATCCTGCAAATTTTAAAACACATAGTTCCTCGATGTAGTATAAAGTAATTAGTCTTGCAACAAACAAGAACCCAAAAAATGTGAACCTCAACATTGTTGTATAGAAGCTGAAAGACTAATATACATTAGATTTTTTAGATAGTAAAAAGATGTATTTTCTTGGACTTGTGATTATTTCAAGACATATGATACTAAAATCATACAACGTACCATTCTAATGAAAAAATAAATGAAACCTTTTCAGAGGAAACTTCTGAAGGTACATTCTACACTTGAACCATTAGTGCAAAAAGAGTTAAAGAAGCTACTTGATGATACAATTCTCTTTATTGTTTGCCATTCTACTTGGGTGTCCAATCTAGTGCCAATTTGTAAAAAGAATGGAGAAACTAGATTGTGTGTTGATTTCAGGAACCTCAACCATGCATCTACAAAGGACAATTATCTTGTCCCTCCTATGAAATAAATTCTGCAATTACTTTTTGGTTTGAAATTCTTTCTTTATTGGATGGTTTTTTTGGTTACAATTATTTTTTGGTTTTGAAGCAAGATAGATTAAAAGCCATCTCTTGGACTAAATGGAGAACACTTGCATATAAAATAATTCCTTTTGGTCTCATCATCGTAGGAGCTACAATTCAACCTGCATTACCATGTGCACCGAAGGGTAGTGAAATTTAGAATATTTTAGGTGAGATGTCAACACCATTATTTTTACTAAGTGTCGGTGCATATATTATACTTAAAGCACTGATGCATATAATATATTTAGAGTCATGGTGTGTATACTAAAATTAAAGCATCGATGTGTACATTATATTTAGAGCCCCAATGCATATTTTAAACATGGGCACCGTAAAATTTTGAAACGTAAATATTATTGTACATTATGTCGTTTACATAACCATGCTTTTTCTCAATAGTTCACACATGTGTGTTTGTATAATTAATGGGCATTGGTGCATATAACGCCTCAAAACGCATCACTTTCTATATTATGGCACACACCGTCTAGTGTGTTCATAAGAATACCGTGTAGTTATATGTGTATATTTTAATTAATTATTTTTTCTTTACAAATTTTTTATTAATCATCTCAAAAGAAAATATTGTTTATACAAATATTATTTTATATTTTTGTTATTACATTTTGATATAATGATTGAATTAATACGTTATCCAACCAATGAATTACAACTCTGTTATTCGAACAATGTAAATCATCCACATATTAATTATTCAACAACACAACATTTTACAACATTCAACAATGCAATAAAATAAGAAACCCATTGTATTATATATGAATAAGAGACCCATTGTCATACAAAATGGGACAATGTAAAGGTCCATAATAATCAAATTACAACCAATATGTAATTGTTACACTTATTGGTTACATGTCCTCATGCAATTGGGACAATATGTCGAGTACATTAAACAAAATCCCTATTTTTTAGAGAAGAATATTCCAAAACATACAACTTGTAGTAACATTCAATTATATTGATTGTCATTCATCACTTGAACCATTGTCATCACTCAAGTTGCATGCATGCCTCATTTCTTCATCATTTGTAGGTGATATTGTACTTTGGTTATTTAACCTAATGTTTTCTTGGTCAGCTTGTTTTTTGTGTTCCGCCTCTTCATCTTCCATCTACAAATATAGAAATAAAGTGTAATAAGCATATCTACATTTATACATATAGTAGAATATATATGGTTGCGTAAATAAAAAAGCATACCTTAGCAAAGAATCTTTCATAAAGTAGAATACACATTCTTTCGAAGCCATGCTTCGTGCCTTCTCTCACAATCTCTTCTATTGGATGCATTCCATACTTTGTATCCTGCATGTTTAATGTGCATGACAGAGCACAATTGATATAATTAATATAAAGGTTTCTTGTTGTTTCATTAATTATAAAACAAGGGAAGTCAAACAACATAACTACTTACAAATTGTTCAATTAAACCTTTATACTTCAACATATACTCACAACCCATACTTAACCCAATGTCTATCAATTCATGGGTTGGATCCTCTTTGTATGTTAGAACCTACTAGAAGACATCCATGGACAAGTGCAAATTAATTATTTAAATATAAAGATCACAACAAACATGAAATCTTAAGTAAGGCTGAAAATGTAAATACTCACAAAGTTTACGATCAACCCTTTTATTCCTCACCATTCTATGTTATGTTTTAAATGGGTTCTATTTTTTCCTTTCCGCAACAAAATAATTGAAAATTAGTGTTTCACGCGCTAATTAAATTTGATGTACATAAAAGAATAAATGAATGATTACATATCTCTGATACACATTGTAGTTGGGACGACTCCTCTTGCCACACAATTATGTTCATTTATTTTACCATCTCCTTCTACACTTTTTTGGACATCCCTACTGGAATGTATTGGTTTTCCCCTTATTTGTCCCTTGGAATTTTCAAAATATCCTTGGAAAAAAGAAAAGCTAGGAATCATCAGATATAAAAATTACGTAATGTTTTTACAAAATAAGATACCAGAGCGTATAGTAACTTCATATGCACCAGTGCGTCAACCATATGTACACACACCAGTGAGTCAACCATATTTATATGCACTGATATATGATAACATTTCCATTGCAAAATTGAAATCAATTTACAAAATTGTTGTATTTAGTTGGTGCTTTATGAATTAATAAAAGCATTGCTTCCTAAGTGTTGTTTATTACGCACCGCCAAACCGTGAACAAATTTAAGACATGGCGATTTCCATATAAAAAACAATATTATTTCCATTTTAAACTCAACGATGCTCTTTAAAAGAAAATGCACCCCAATGCTTATCTATGTACAATGCACATTGTCGACCACGGAAATGTTTTTAAAAAATATTATTTCTAATTTAAATTAAACAGTGTTGTTGACATGAAAATGAGCAACAATCTCTGCCTATACACAAGGCACACTGCTAATCATGAAGGTGTTTTACAAAAAAATCTCGACAACAACAATATGGTTTGGGATCCAATGCAATGAGTGGTTCCATTGCAACATATAGGAAACACCCCATATATAAATAAACAAATCCTATAAAAAATTTTCTTAAAAAAATTCTCCTTGTGAAATATAGAAAGGGAAAGAAAGAAAAATAGTGAGGAAATTAGGGCTTCCAACACTGAAGGTAACTATGAAACCCTCTTTGTTTGTTTGGGAAATGCACTTAAAATTGTTTGAATCAAATAGGGGAAATATTAAGATTATTAATAGAATGAAGTCATATACCTGAAATTTATCCTTTGCAGATTTGTATGTGACCTGTGGTAATCCCTTTCGAATTTGTCTCTTAAAAAAAATCCATCAACTTCAAAGTATTTGCTGGTAAATCTCTCTTGCACAAATATCCCCTCTAAATTTTGGCAAAAGAATAAAAGAATGAATAGGGTTTTCATTTATAAACACAAAAACTGAAATTCTCGCGCATTTTTTCGTTGTATATTTCGACACATTGATGATAAATGCACGTGTGTTTTTTTTCTTCGTAATTTATTTTTTCGGTGTGCTATAAAATGAGTAGCGCACCGATGCGATGCGTACATATAACACATCAACCCATTTTTTCGTAATTAATTTCAACACATCGATAATAAGTGCACACATTTTTTCTAAATTGCTTCAATCAGAGCGCTATATTGTTCGTACCGCATCGATGCAGTTTGTAAGTATTGCCGCACTGGAAAAAAAAATATTTGCAAAATGCAAATGCAAACCTCTGCATTTAAATTTTGCGGAGGTATTGCTTTGCGAAGGCAATCACGAAGGTCAATATTTGGTGCTTTTTCTAATTTAAAGCGCAAGTGCATTTGTTTTATAACAACGCATCGAGGCGTCCTTATACGATTTAGTGCACTGTTAATTTATAAAATTTATTCAAAATTCTGTTTGAAGTTAGATTGTTCTTTACTTCCCAAGATGACTGTTTTGGCTAAAATGTAGGGAAAAGGGAATTATAATATCAAATGGCCAATTCTTCAGATTCCAACTAATTCCACATCATCACAAGTATTTCAAGTTCTCTCCTATCGATTATAGTATGTCTAGCTTTGATTTGTAATTCATTTATCTCATTGAATTGATGTTATGTATGCAAGTGCAGTTGAATAATTGCTCATTGAATTTTGCAGGATCAATATTTAGGATCAAGTTTGGATGCGCAAGATATTTTAGTAGTCCCAAAATTCCACAAACTCTTATCAGGAGAAAGATACCGCAAACATATGTTTGATGAAAATGGACAACTTCATTACCCTACCAATCATAACATGCCATCTTCCAACAACCAACCTGGGTCAACGATATTACACCATGAATTGGATCTTTTTTATGTAGACACCCTCGTAGGGCGTAAGAAAAAAATGATTGAGTAATTGTATTTTTGGAATTTCAATGGAACTAATGTAAATGTATTGCTTAATTCGACATTTTTTTTTATAAAATGGTTGGTTGCATGTTTATTATTGGGGACAAAATTCTATGCTTCTAATAAATGTTTTGTATAATGTTTGAACATATTAAATACATTGTGTTACTAATATTATCGATGTAATGTTTAATATTTTTACAATCAAGATTCTGGTGACGAGCAACATGTCTACCATCTACTTTTGCACCCCACTATGATGTCAAGTCACGAGCTTGTTGTTAAATGAGCACATATTGGATAGGAAGCATACCGAGAATGGTTGAATCAACCACCTATTCAATTCTCACTATGTATCGAGTCACCAATTCAAAACCTCTATAGTAACACTAGTTCTTCACGTGTTGGGGATGAAGGAAATGATATAGAGGTTGGCATGGACAATTTCTCACGGGATACCCAAGACATGGAGGGAATGTTGTTACATGGATTCCAACAAAATGACCTAGGGGATGATGCTAATGTTGTAGATAAGTTCTTTGAAATCATGAAATCTACTTTCACCACCCCTCTCTTTGGTCGACAGGGGTAAAGGTGTATCCAACTAGGGACAACAATGTTACGACACAACTTGAAAACAATGTAAGGTATGTTAGATGCGTGTTTATAGACACTTTTGAGGTAACTAACCATTAAGTCCCCTAATGTTTTAAGGAATCTCGTCACATGATGAAGGAAGAAAATGGTTGATTTTATTAATTCTTAATGATAGTGTACATTTATATTGCTCACTAATTGCAGGTTACTCAAAGATAAAATACTTCCAAGAGATAATTTCTTGCCCGATATCTACGTAGAGGCAAATAAAACTCTGAAAATGTTGGGCATTGAGTACATATCATGCCATGCATGTCATTGAGTACATATCATGCCATGCATGTCATTGAGTACATATCATGCCATGCATGTCTGAATGATTTTATTCTATACACAAACAAATATGTGGATAAAAAGATATGTCCAGAATGTGGGCATGACAGGTACCATAAAAAAAAGGGTAAGGCACATGGTCCTCCTCATAAGATATTGAGGAACACGCCTATAATTCCAAGGATTCAAATGATCTTTCGTTGCAAACAATTAGCCATGTTGCAAGGGTGGCATATCTCACATAGAAGTGAGCCAAGAGTTATTCGAATCCCAACATATTAAATAGCCATGAAGCATATAGAAGATACATGGCCCGATAAATTCAAGGATGAAGTATAGAGCCTACGACTAAGCATAGCCATGGATGGAGTTAACTTGTATTCCCTCGAAAACACCAACTATTCTATTTGGCCAGTGGTAGTGATCAATAAAAATACCCCCCTATGGTTGTCTATGAAGAATGGACATCTTATGATGGCTCTTATAGTCCCAAGTAGAATACAAGTGAAGAGAATGTATGTCTACTTCCAACCCATGATCGATGAATTTAAGCAATTATGGGAAGGGATATATGTATATGATGTATTAAGACCCATCCCAATGTAGAGATATTTTACATTGTATGCCATATGTGCATACACCATGCATGATTATCCAAGACTAGGAATTTGCTCTGGTAAACATGTTGATTGATTTGTTTATATCTGTAATGTTATTTGACATAATTCATTTGGTGCAACTATGTTTTTAACACTAACATACTCTGTATACAATAACATAGCAGGTCTTATAACAAAAAGGTATCATGGATGTAAATGTTTTGGACCTTCTATAAAGGCTAATTGTTCCAATCACCTATGGAAGACGATGTATCACTCCTCGAGGGTATTCCTCCCTAAAGACCACCCTTATAGAAGAGTTGCATATGCTTTCAATGGTAAACCAGAGAGAACTCAAAGACCTGAAATAATGACAACGACATATTGGATTAGGGAATATGACACAGAGAAGGAGAAGGAAATGGTAGAATTATTTGATTCAAATGGGAAACCTATGTTCGATGATGCTAAATTTTTTGACACCTATGTTGAGAAAATTCCATTTGGGATGAAAACGAAATCTGTATTTTATGAGCTTCCGTACTGGGAGCATATTAAGATTGGCCAATTACTAGATTCCATGCATATATTAAAAAATATTCCATATTCCTTATGGAGGCACATATCATTGAATAAAAGCGACACATGGCTGTTAGGAGAGATCTTATTATTTCAAAAACTAAAAAGAGACATTGGCCAAGAAAATAAACTAGAGGAGAGGCTGGTCCCTCTTGGTCTTTTAAAGAAGGTGATGTCCCATGGATTTTGAAGAAAGATGATCTTTCTATGGAGAATCATGTTATAATGGGTGTGAAGGCACCTTCTTTATATGGGTCAACTCGACGACATTGCTTCACTATAGAAGGGAATTTGTCGGGGTTGAAATCATATGATCATCTAAACCTTCTAAGGGTATATATGTTAAATACATGATTATTCTTCTATACTGTCGGTAAAAATGTCTATTTTGTAGTGTCATTATCCTTTGCTCGTGTGTGGTTGTGTGAACCATGACTTCCCCCAGGACCCGCGACGTGACATATAAAAAATATCTACATTTCTACATTGGATCACATCAAAGGAGATTCATATGGCTAGCATTCCACAATGGAATCAAGAGATAGCTGAGATTGTATGTATGTTTGAGAAGGAAGTGCCCATGATTTTTATGGACTTGCAAGTCCATATTCTAGTTCACCTACTTGATGAGGTTGAATTAGTTGGGGTGCTCTCATGTTGTTGGATGTTCTTCTTAGAGAGGTACATGAAAAAATTGAAGGGGTTTGTTTGAAAAAGGGAAAATCTGAGGGCTCTGTGGCATTGAAGTATATAGTATATGAGTCATTCTATTATTCCAGTGAGTACATCAAGCAAATTGTCGAAACACCAGGGGAAGTAGTTTGGGATGACCAACAATATGAGGACAAAAGGGAAGGGGAGCTACTCCAAATGAACGAAAAAAAAAACTTGATAAAGAGTAAGTCACTTATATTTTGTCAATTTAGTACAGAGCAATTGCTTACACTGAATTTGATAATATATATTTGATCTCATGCTATTCATTTTGAATTCTTGTATACATCAACGAATTTAGAAATTGATGCCATCATAAATTCATTCTTTAAGCTAATAATACATATTTGATCTCATACTATTCGTTTTGAATTCTTGTATACGTAGGCGAATTTAGAAATTGATGCCATTAATAAATTTGTTCTTTACAACACGGAGGAAAGACAATCATGGGTCATGTTATATGAAGAGAAAAGAAGGAAACGAGACAGTGACATGAAAACATTTAGACGGCTGAATGGTAAAAGCATGCCTTATCTTGATCATTTAAAAGTAAATATGCCAAAAATACGTCCCAACAGTTGGGTGGTTGACTAGATACAAGAGAAATATGCGGTGTCCGGTCGTAACCCATGTGGAAAAGATCTCGATGAACTAAACATAGGGATCGGGTACAACAACTCTGTAATAACCTCTCTAAGTACCATGTTCAATTTAGAATATTGCACATTTGAATTGTAACATGTATTATATTTTTATTAATGCTTGGGTTATTACAAATATGACATTGTCCTTTGTTCTCATTTTTACAGGTGCATTTGTTCCCATCTATGTGGGCATATGGATATCATTTTTGCACTGATTATGCCAATGATCGACACATCACACAAGATTGTAGAGGGGAGGTTGAGTTAGACCAATATAGTCGTGATAGCCACCATGATCAAAACCTAATAGAGGGGAAGTTAGGATACATTGGAAATATACAAAAGATCATGCAAGTGGACTTCTCATCTTTTCAATGTGTTATTTTTGTTGCAAGTGGTAGGATACCTTTGACCAAAGAAATTTAAAGGATGATCATGATAGTGGGATAGTATGTATTAACTCTAAAACAATGTGGGTTGAAACTAAGGAGCCTTATGTTTTTCCAAAACATTGCAAACAAGTGGTTTTTTACCCTAATGTGTTGGATGGGGATTGGTGGTTTGTACTGAGATATGATCGGAGATATAAATAGCTTTTTGAGAACAACGATGTTATAATGCCAAGTGAGGAAGATAATCAGGGTGATGGCAACAAAGACTGATATGTAAATGATTTGTTTTGACATTTATATTATGGACGTGTCATTTTATTATGGGCAATTATGTTTTTTTTCTTCATTTTATAATGTTGGATATGAAAAGTTAACAACTATTTACAACCACCATATTGAAAATACATTAAATAGTACAAGCATAAGATGTGGTTTTGATATATTTTTATTGTCATATTTATTGTTTATTATAGCAAATTTATGTCGTACATATGTTGAATTACTAAGCATTAATTGAGATATCACAAAGCTGGTGATGTGTTCATATAATACAATAGTAAAGATTTATTTTAAATTATATTTTGTTTAACAAAAAAATGAAGATATTAAAAAATCAAACCTCAATTTTTTTATTGTTTGAAAATTTGAAAACTCAAATAAATATATACTTACTTTGATGGAACTTCTAAGGACAATTCCAACAAAATAATTTCGTGCAACATCTACGAGTTCTGAATCACACTTGTGGTGTTGGCATTACCAACTTTGATGACATTCCCAACCTTAACTTGTGCAATTATCATGGCCTTCACCTATTTCACTCCATCCTTTAGTTTTGTAATCATATAAAATTATATTAATCATTATTTTCACATTCTCCCTGAAATAAGTGTCAATATAGGAAGGACATGAAAATTCTAAAAGAGTATTTTTCTAGAGTCTAGTCACAATTAAGAGATTTTTTAAGGATCCATACTCATCTAAACGTATAGAAACCTTTGTCAATTTTACTAATTCTTGAAATACTAATTATTAAATATTTGGTGATATTCTTGTAAAAGTATTCCAATTTCTAAGTATTTGTTTATATTTTTAGAAAATATTGATAACTCATAGAGTAAAATAATTTTATCCCATATTAGAATTTGGGTGAATAATTTAAAAAAATAGAAATTAACAAATTATTTTTAGAAGAAACCAAGACAAATCATGAAGTTTAGGCTCTAAAGTTTTCTCTGACTATAATCCAACCTTAGAAAGCTTGGATATAAATTGTTACCATGGAAGCCAAATATTGAAATTCATTATTATTAATGAATTGGTTTTCATATTTAATAATTTACATTTAATTAATTATATTTTTTAAATAACAAAAATTATTAAATATAACTAGTATAAATTTAATGAACAATTATTATAACTTCATCATTAAAATAGATGCAAAATTAACATTTCATAGGAGTAATTATTCAAGTTGATTTTTCCATTCATTAATCAAATCCAATATTGACATATATTTTAATACAAAATCAAGGAAAAACATTACTTCACGTACTTTTTAATAGAAGATTCAACTAATACTTACATACTTCTTTAATCGAAGATTCATAAAGTTAGTAATAGAGTAAAAAATTGTGAAACCATTTCATTGAAAGTGTATAGATCAAAATTTATTATTATTCTTTATATCTAATATTTTAAATTTAATTAAATAAACTTCATATATTATAATAGTTCGATAATATAAATTAATAAAATCTTTAGCCCAGTGGGTTAGCTCAAGTGGATGAGTGTCGTCGTTTGCTTGATTGAGGTTCCAAGGTCGAATCCCTCACCAAGAGCCTATTTAGGGCCTCACTTGATGTCCTCTTTGGAAAAAATAAATATTAATAAAAACGATAATTGTGATTTTAGTAAACATTATATACTAACTTTGTCTTGTAATCTTTGAATAATTAAAAAAAAAAAACATTATTATTACATCATCATCATTATTATTAGTGAATACTTTTATTATAATGTTATTATTATAATACATGAAAAATACACAATTATTCAACTCACAATCATTTCACTCACCGTATTTAAGCATTTTTGTTTCTAAACACATTTAATCAACAAAATGTATCTTGTTATACAACAAACAATTCACCTTGAAAAAGAGTTAAACATTATATGACAACTATAAATTTAAATGAGTGATACATCTCAAATTTAATTTAAAAACGGAGAAATCATTAATAATATTAATCATTAGCATACTCATAATACACTTTATAAATCAAACAACAACAACCACAACATTATATGAAAAACATAATATAGATGAGCGATATACATATCAATATACATGTCAAATATACATCACAACAAAATCTACAATAAACATGCCATATATACATCTCAAGTCAAATATAAAACAATCAATATACATGTCAATCAATACCACTACTAGCTAGGTCCACCACCGGAGCTAGATGCATCAATGTCTCTACTACTAGAGGTGGAGGGTCTATTAGTACCTATGCCAGAAAGAAATGACAAAAGTACACTATCAAATGTGTCTCATCAAGATCAACCTGTGCAACAATATCCGATGTGAACAGTGTGTACAAAGCATCAAGAGCTTCTGACACATGTGGAGGAGGAGGAGGAGGATTGATGGATGATGACACATATGGAGGCAAAGGAAAATGATATGTGGATGGTGACACAAGTAGAGGAGGAGGAGGATTAGTGGATGGTGACATGTGTGGAGGAGACGTTGGAGGATCGATGGATGGTGATGCATGTGGAGGAGAAGCTGGAGGATCAATGGATGGTGCAAACACATGTGGAGGGGGAGGAGGAGGAGGATTAGACGTGGATGGTGCATGCACATGTGTAGGGGAATGTGTAGGAGTATTGATGGATGGTGCAGACTCATTTGAGGGGGGAGGAGGAGGAGGAGGATCGAACATGGATGTTGCATAAACATGTGGAGGGGAAGAAAGATGATCAACAGATGGTGCAGACACATTTGGAGAATAAGTAGGATCAAGAGGAGGAAGACCATGTGGTGGAGTAGAGGATGCAAATCGATTTAGTGATGAGGTAGATGGAGTATAATCATGAGAAACATGAGCATGATTGTTCAACCTCTCGATGAGGTTGACGACATCGATAATATGACACATTAGTGATGTCATGTCATGAGGCTAAGTCATCCATATTGTATAAAACTTTGGTACTTGTAATGTGTCTTGAACCAGTGCAGGTACCACTCTATGACTAACATAACACCACATAGGCAATCTCTCACCTCTATATGGACTCTCTGATCCGGCCTGTGTGGCTTGCGGGGTCTATGTAATGAAGACTACTCCTCTACCTCCTCCATCTCCTCATTCTCTTAGGGAGCATCATCCACAACATATGTGCCAATATATGCAAAGAAATATATAATAATAATAATAATAAGATAATTGAAACAAAATATTACAATAAATTACACATGCATTAAATAAGACATAAAAATATGCAACTAGATTTCAAAACATAACGATAATATTATCTCTCTCATCTGGTGGCTCAACTATTGTAAATAGGATGTTTGGACATCCTCTCCAATCCATCCCCATGTATAGGTACTATACAATATCGAGGACATGATTTTCCCTTACAACCAAAAAATCACATACCTCCCTACCGACCAGAGTACACGACCAATATGCTAGGCCCCTCTTGGGAAACAACTTCCCCCACACGCACATACACGCATCGAACTTAGGCTTATGAGGCAAGCAGGGTACTCTTGGTCGAGTGGTATGAAACCTCTCAAAAAATAATGTAAATAAATCTAACACAAATAGGAAGAATCTCCTCCTAGATAAAATGACGCGACAATGATCCAACATAAAAAAAATTGTCTCAAAAAATCTTCGTTCACCTAATTAATTGGGCCCTCTACACTAAACTATCTACATAATAAATCAAAGGGAAACTAATGCGCTGCCTATTAGAGTTAAAGTGTGACAATGTCATGATAATAAAACACAAGCACTTAAACTCCTCTCTATGAAATGAACTCATCCACATCTGACAACCAGAAACTTGGAATCCCGAAGCAGAAAGAATGTTTGGACTATCATATCTATGCACATATGCAAGTTGGGTCTCTCTTGAAACACTAGGCAGTAGATCAGGGAACTGGGGCCAAGCCTCCCCCATCTTAGATAACCTAGTGATGAAATAAAAATCCTCCTCAGTGGGTTTATACCACTGATCGAGATCAACTCTAAATGACTATCAACCATGATCCCAACATAAAATCGATGACTGTAACAATGGAGAGTTCCCCCTGATGGATGTACCCTCATAAAACTTGAGGAGGCCAACATCCATCTAAAAGGCATGTGTCTATGGTGTAATAGGGTGAACAAACAACTCCCTCTCCCTCTCACGGGCCTCCCACTCACATACAAAGTTGTATGTTTCAATTTGTCGTTGTTGTTTCTACTCCTCTTCTTGTGGTCATCATCTCCGATTCACATACAAATATTTTTAGTCACATATATATAGATAACGAATTGAAATTATAAAACACACACATATAAATAAATTGTATTTAACAAAAACTAAAATTAATTTATGTTTGTAAAAAAATGTAGAAAAGTAATCAACACACCTAAAATAGTCACTACACACTGCTACAATTGCTCTATATCAGACAAACAACACCACCAAGCGATGTTGTTACTATCACGCATTGATGCTCCACATTTATTTTTACATCGACACATATTTTAGTGGTGCATCCCATAAGACACACCCCACTGCTAAATTGTGAAATATTTGACTCGGTGTCATGCTCTTTACAACACCGATGCATTTTTTGGACATAGGGGCACTGCTAGGTTAATTTGTTTTATTGAAAATTAATCGGTGCAATGTGTTAATACTAACACATCGAGGCTACCCTATTATTGGAGAATTGCCAATTTTTTTAGTAGTGTGTTGTGTTGTATAGAGAATCGACAATGGGGCATCCAAACATACACCCCAATATGCCAAGTCGTTAAATATTTTCTCGGTGCAGTTTCTTTAACAACACCGATGCATTTTCTTAACATGGACACACTGCTATGCTAAATTTTATGTTCTGCTAACTTAGCAATGCACTTGGTTCAACTGAACTCACCAATGCTCCCTTGTTTCCAAAGCACCGTCATGTTGTTTAGGGGTGCATTGTGTTGTATAGAGCACTAACAGGGTGGTGAGATCGGAAGAGCGGTTCAGCAGGAATGCCGAGACCGATCTCGT
>CBVK0101254423.1:0-10434 GCA_900067695.1 Picea abies
GAACCGCTCTTCCGATCTCACGGTTGGATGACAACCTGTATGATTGTTAGAGAAGTGACTGAAGATGTGGAAGAAGCATGGTTGGGTGGTATAGAATGAATCACTTGAGGATTGAAAGACGCTGCAATAATAGAAAGGGTAGAAATCTCAAAAGACTATTGGAAAAGGGATTTATACAAACCTTGGTCAAGATTCAATGCTAGATATTGTAGTTTCTCAAAATCTTGAAGGATCTATCAATCAAAATCTATTCCAGGAGAGTCTTTCAGGGGTTCTAGGTTAGAGGATGGTTTGATCTAGTACTATTTCATCCACAAAGCTATCAGATTTGGTTTTGAAAAGGACATACTCAAAAGGTAGGTCAAACTCGATGTATTGGATTTTGACAAGATTCTATGGAAGAGAAGTGGCTCTAGGAAGAGGACTACTACTCCCTTGACCTTCTGTTGTGTTTTTTTTTCGGATTATTTTTTCTGGATTATCTACTACTTTTACAAGTTCTGGATCAAGGTGATATCTGGTGTGTGAATTCTTTTTGGAGCTAGAACTTAAACTTTGAAGAAATATAATTTAATATATACAAATTTCAACAACCTCTTAACATTTATCTCTTGAAAGTTAGATATTTGATTGTTCAGAAATAACATTTTGTTATATAGGGAAGCCAATTTAGAAAGTTTGGAAAACAAATTCAGTTCCCCAGTATGGTTGTCAGTATGTTAGCACTCTATAATTCCCAAAGGTTGTTAAGGGTAGAAGAAATTGACAGAGATAAATTATCAAAACCACTTTTGAAACTGGGATCTAGCCCTGCCAGTTTCAAAGATGGATTTCTCTGTATGATTTAGATTTGTTTGGGTTTTAGATATTAGGCTAGTTAAAATAATATGAGTTTGTTTGTTTGTTTATAAAGGTTGGCTAAAGAAATGCATTAAACTTCCATTGGGATATGGGGTTTGTATTAAAGATTAGAATTAGAGGCAAATTTTATGAGGTTTCTTCACAGGGGAAGGTAGTGAGACCGTTGGATCTATTAATATTAAATGAGATGGAATAAACATAAAAAGATGTGAGAGCCCACTGAGTAAAGAAGAAATCAAGAATTTTTCTGCTTAACTTCATATGAAAAACATATAGACCATTAAAAGACCAGAAACATAGTGTACTAGACACAGTTTGTTCTTTAACTTCTTTTTAATGATTAGAAACTGAAAACATAATGATCACAGAGAAAAGTAAAACATTTAACAAAGAAATATAAACATCACCAACGATTAAACACAAGAATCCTGTGAATAACCTTTTTATTATTGGTCGATCCTTTTAAAAATATTACACAAATAGCTCCTTGGGCGCAAAAATAAACCCTCAATACTTCGAAGTGAGAATTATTTATACAATAGTTATATATGATCCTGTCATTAATGACTAGGATATTGTGGAGAAAAAATCTAACTAACTAGATTACAAATTACAAAATAATAGGAATGTTGTTAATCCATTCGAATCCTTGGTGTTGATTCTGGGGGAAGTAGTTGATGCTTCATCACTTTGAATTGACTATCTACTCCACGCTGACTTGGAAATCCACATCTCCTTTACTCAAGTAAATAACAAAGGTCTTCCCATCTCTTTTGATTAGGGATGGAAACCTTGAGTAACTTTCTATATATTTCGTCCATCTCAGTGTATTTGGAAAATGTAGGATTTGTAATAAAAATATATTTTATCTCATGTTGGATGCTCAGGTCCAAATGTAATGTTTCTAAGAAATCCTTTCCAGTAATTATTCCTTGTATGCCTGCAAATTTAGAACCATCCTTTTCCACTGTGTTGATATTCTGCTTGTAGTTTGACAGAGTGATGAGCTTATCATTTATCACTAGTAGTCCAGGAAGTCCCTTCGTGTGTAGTGTGTCAACCTTGCTAAAGAATATATTCACTCCAATGTCCATCATCTGAGATTTCTCCTCTATCTACAACATCAATCCTTTCTTGGTCAAGAATTTATTGACCTAAAGGATGGTCTCTATCCTGTCTTCAATCTCCAATTCTTCTAACTCTTGCTTGGCTATGGACTTTAGGAATCTGATGAGATGATAGGCCTCTGTAGGTCTCTCCCCTAATTATTCCCTTATCTTTTCAATTGCTTCTCTAGCCTTCTGTACCAGTTCATATCGTTCAAAAAAAAAATGTATGAATGGCCATATCTCTTCCATTGACTTGCTGATATCCATCCAGATGTTTTCCTTGGCCTCAAATAATGTCTTAGCCATGATATTCTCCTTCTGTGGTTTCTGTAATTCTTGACCGAGCCTTTGTGATTTATGCATTTCGATGTTATAGTTGGACTAGAACATGGAATTAAGGTCCTGGAGGCTTTTTACCTCTTCTCGCAATTTTATGATTTCCTCTCCTTGAAGGGACATATCTTCCATAGACTTTACCAACTTCTCAAAAGAATATGGAACTTTCACTAGGATGGATGATGGAATATCTGTTCTTGTGGTTGTTGTTGTTGTACTAACTCCTGTGAGAGGAACTTCATCCAGTGGGATAACAAACATCTACACACTCTTTTCTTTCACTTTAACCAACTTGTATAACTCATCTTCCATCTCTTTTATCTGTGCATTCTGCTCCATTATCAATTTTAGAATCTCCTTGTTGTGGCCTTCACTTTCATCCATTTCCTTTTCTTGTGAATATTCAGTGGCTGGAAGTTTCAATTATTTTCTAAAAGACGCTGTGTCATCATTTTTCTTCTTGAGTAACTCCTTGGCTTCCTTGACATTAGATGGGTCATAGCCAATCTTCAACACCAACTCCTCGATGGATTTGATTTGAATTTAATATCTTTGGCCAAGGATGATATCTTTTCTAGCTTCAGTTAGGATTGGAAATTGTTCAAAGACACCTGGAACTTCGAGGCAGCTAGTGAAGTGTTTGTTAGAGTGGAGAAAATCATCTCCCTTGTTTGCCTATGCATGTCCATTTGGTCTGCTGGATGAACATCCTTCACATAAAACTCAAAGGATGATTTCTTATAATCAGAAATTGTCTTGTGATGAGGGACCTATGCATGTAAGAATGTCATATGCATCCTTCACTTCTCTATTTCAAATGAAGACAATAGTCCATGCTAGGCTGTAGAGGTCTTCTTCCAAAACTGGGCATATGTGTTGTTGTTCAGAAGTTCATTTCTATGCTTGATCGATTTGTATTTGTCAAAAATGCTTGATCTTGTTGGCGCATTAGAGGAATTAGCTGACAGCATAGTGTATGCTTGCTTCTTGGATGAGGATGTGGACACTATGTGATGGTTGCCTCAAAATATTGATGAATGTAGTCCTTCCATGACTAGGGTAGACTGTGTTTCTCCTTCTCTAAGAATGTCTAGTGTGTGGATAGTCTTAGTCCTCTTCCTATAAACTTGGAAGTCTTCAGCTGACACCTCTATGACTGAAGGTGAAACCTCTTTCCTGGCTCTTTTTTCTGTTTTCACCTGAGGAGTGATGTTATGTGAAATGTTGGTAGGTGAAGGTTGTTCTTATGTCTCCAACAATGTATTTTCCTTCCATTCCGTCTTATTCATAAAATTTTCTATCTCAGGCTTTGGCACATGATCATAAGGATAAGTCTTTTGTTTGATCCTAATTTCTGATATAATGCCAAAGGGGTCATAATTCCATGCGAAGCTTAGACTGAAATCCATCTGTTTAAAGAGTTTGTTGGCCTCTTCTCCTACAACTATTTGTTGTATATGAAAGAACCAATTTGGCTCTTGATACTGAGTTGTTGTTTCTTATTAAATGATACAAAGTGGATATCATCAACGTTTATCATTTTTATGATGTATTCTAATGCAAACATTCTGACAGGGAGGTATTTGTGCAGTTTGTATGGTGGAAATTCACACCCATACACTCTGATCTCAATATAGTTCCGGTAAAGATACCAGTCCCCTATTTTGGCCAAGTCGGATAGATGAAGAATTCTATGGACCTCCTCATTTATCCTTGGTTCCATCTCTTGCCAAGCATGCACAACACTGGATGGTAAAATTGATCAATGAAGTGTTTCAAGCTGAATCAATGGAATTTTTCCTCACTAGTGATTTCCAAGAAGTCACTAATTGAGGATTTCCATCCTGATGCAATTTCTGGAGAGCACAGGAGAATATGTCTACCTGGAAGAAAAGGAACAAGTACACCATCATTGAGTACCTAAACATTCCCTCTGTTAAGAACTTGAATATTTGTTCATGTATATTGTCAACCAGATACTGACTGAAATCGAACTGGGCTATAGCTTTCTCTTATGTGGAGAAAATGGATAGAAAAACCCAGATGGGTTCGTCTACCCATTCATTAGAAAAATATCCTAACAGGCAACAGAGTGTGGAAATGATTTGGTTGGATCCGAATGAGAAAATGGAAGATGGATAGGGAGGGTTTTTCTTAGGCAACTGCGCATCTTATGGTAGGAAGATTACAAATATTTGGGCTCTTTGAGGGAAAGAAAGGCTCTGATAGAGTTCGTTCAAGATTTCAACAGAGAAAGGGATGGCATAATCTATTATGGTGATCTATAGCATCTGGTTTATTGATTCAGGGGTAATTGTGAACAAAGTTTCACCATAAGAAGACACAATGGCCCTTTGGTTAGGAAGGTAATGGGATTGACACTTAAGGGCGAACTCTGGTAAATGATAGGTCTGGGGAAACATGTATAATGATAGATTGGACTCCCAGAGTCTGATCTCAGCACTCTGGTCTAAGAAAATGTCGTTTATCCAAAAGTGTAATTCAAAGATTTCGAATTCACACTTCATCTCTACAACTTTGTAATCTGTATCAGCCAGGGGAGCGCGATCCAAGTCTATGGGGGGAGGAAGAAATGGGTTTTCAGTCATTTCAACATATTTGGTTTTGGGTGCCATAACTAACGAAGACCTGAAGGAAGAAATGGTATTGACTATAATTACCCGCTTTAATGGTGCCTCTTGACTGTGTGACTGGTGGCGGTTAGCTTCAAAAATGGAAATGGCGTTGTGTCGACTGTGTTTGGATTGGTGAACAATATGGTAATGGAAAAAAATGGATTTAAACAGTGTAAGGGGGTGTCTGTTATGGCGTAGGTGGTGACTGGATGAGTAACGGTCATGGGGAATGGCATTGATTGGCCAACAATTAGATGAGTGTGACATGGATGACATTGATTGGTCAATGAGTAAATGAGTGTGACGTGTGAAAGGGTAGTGGGGTACGATGTCAGAGTGAGGTGGGCAGTATTGGATGAGAGGTTAGGTGAGTTCCCAGGTATGGTAAGATATGGAGCTAACATGTTGCGTGGGGCCTATTGGAAGGTTTGTCGTTGGGAGTAAGCTTGTCATTCATGGAAAGAATAGTGATAGCAAAGATCAGTGATGGCAAAGAACAATGATGGCAAGAATGGTGAAATCACAAAGTGACGAAATCACAAGGTGGACAAAATCACGAAGCAACGAAATCACTAAGGTGGACGAAATCGCAAAGTGGTGAAATCGTGAGAAGATCTAGTCTGTAGGATCTGGGGTATCTACGAAGGCTCAATATCCATTAGATATGGTGAAGCTGCAAGGCGGATAAGTCCAAGAGTCATCCAACTCCCCAAAACTGTGAAGGAATCTTGGTCGTCCATCAGGGATAGTCGTGGACCATTGATCCATAGGACATGTGGCGAAAGATCATCATGTCGTTGACTGGAAAGTCAAAGGAACGGGGTTCCCTAACCTCTCGATTTCATGATATGCGAAATCGCGAAACAATCTCAGCCATCAGATCGAGGTTTGATCTAGACCGTTGATTCGACTCCATCTCGGAGCTTCGTGTATCGTGACCTGGAGTGACGAGAACCTCCATCACAGGAATCGCGAGATGTGAGCTTACAATAAGATTTGGACCGTCATATCACTAAGGGTTCTGGACCGTTGATCTAAGCTCCATCTCGGAGCTTCTCATATCACGACTTGGAGTGATGAGAACCTCCATCACAGGAATCACAAGATGAGAGATCACAATAACATATGGACCGTCAGATCACCAAGGGTTCTAAACCGTTGATCTAAGATCCATCTCGGAGCTTCACCTATCGCAACTTGAAGTGGCAAGAACCTCCATCTAAGGAACCGCGAGATGCGAATTCATCATAAGATCTAGACCGTCGGATCTATGGAGATTCAACCGTCGATCAGACTCGATGAAGTTTATAAACTCACGAAATATGAAACGCCTTTTTGTCATAGCCTGTGGTCACCACCAGTGGTCACGAGAAGGGAAGGAGTCAGTTCAGATAAGCTCCATTTCGGGGTTTCGGGGATCGCAACTTGGAGAGTCGAGATGCCTCATCTCCAGATTCATGAAATGTTAAATTGTGAAAGTGCTTTATGCATAAGCATGTGGTCTCAGCCGGTGGTCACACCATCGAAGAGCTTAAGAGAAGAGTACGTGCATACAAGCTTCTTTTCGGCGTTTCGTGGATCGTGACTTGGAGAATCGAGATGCCTCATCTCCAGATTCACGAAATTCGAAATCGTGAAAGAAATTTATGCATAAGCGCTTGGTCATAGACATGGTCATATAAAGGAAGGATCCAGTGCAGAAACACTCTGTTTCAGAGTTTTGGAACTCATGACATGGAGACTCAAGATGTCTCCTCACAGAATCTTCGAATTGAGAAAGTGAGAAACGGGTAAATAACGCAAGACCTCATCAAAGTTAATCAAATGATGGAGGTGAACATGAGCATGATTGGAGGGATAATGTTGATCCTCACAGTGTAACTGCTAGAAACCATTGATGGTTTCTACCAGAGGATGCGAAGAGACTTCTGTGTGATTTCCAGAGGAGTTGAAGAGTTACATGGAATCTGCTAGTGGAATGAAGACGATTCGTGGAGGAAATTGACAGCTGGATGAGGGTTGGAGCTCGTAACTAAAATAAAAAGGATGAGATCGATTGTAACAGAGAAGAAAAAGATTCTCAACTACGAAAGAGAAAAAGGAATCTCGGCATAACACCTAGTGATGATAGACACAGGGGTTGAACTTGCAGAGAAGCTGAAGAGTCGCGATGATGATCATGTAGAGAACTTGAGATGTGGAGGAGATTGGTGCGGTATGAGAATGTAGAGGAATGGTGAATATTGCATGCACAAGATGCACAGAAGCTATATATACATGATACAAAGAAGAGATGAGGTTGTCGTTGTTGCTGGAGTTGTTATGAATGTTGTTGTTGAAGGTGATTCATGTGTGAAGAAGGAGCAGAGTGCAGCAGCTGAATAGAACAGAAGAATAACTGTGCAGTGAATGGATATGATGCACAGAGCATAAAAAGTAGAAGAACAGAATGGGCAGCGGATGCATGCTGGAAGACAGTGAGGAAGTCTGAGCAGCAAAATCTTGTAGAACAGTGATGAGACTGGTAAGTTGTTATTGAACACTATATCACTGTAATAGGTTTCAGTATTTCATATTCATAATCCAGGGTGGTTGGGAGGTGCTAGGGAGGACTGGTGTCCTCATAGGTTCAAGTGGGTGCTTGAACATAGGGAGTTCATGCTTCCTTCTAGTTGGTGCTAGAGAAACCAGGGAGTTGGTGCTTCCTTCTAGTGGGTGCTAGAGAAAAACAGAGAGTTGGTGCTCTCAGCAAGTTGCAGCTTACAAAATAGAGGTCGTAGCCTCACAATGAGTTGGTGCTCATATGTATGATAATGTAAATAATGTAAATAATACTTATCATCTAAAGAAGAAGAGGTTTTTACCTTGTATGGGTTTCCTTGGGAAATATCTGTCTCTATGTTTCTCATATATGTGACTGATGTTGAATGTGCCATTGTTTATTTCCCTGCATTATTTTGATCATCATTGAGTGCCTTGTAAAGATTTTAAAAGAAGCATAATTGTTTAAGCATGGTAACAACTGATTCACCCCCCCTCTCTCAGTTGTCCAACAATTGGTATCAGAGCCAACCCCTTTTATCTAAGGGTAGATCCTAGAGCTTAAACATGTCAAGCCATGAAGGAAATTCAACCAATAAGGCCCCTTTGTTCAATGGAACAAACTTTGCCTTCTGGAAAGTTAGAATGAGAACCTACATAATGTTGTTAGGTGCAGATGTATGGGATGTGGTAGATACTGGTTATGTAAATCTAGTTGTGCTAGCTAATAAGGATGACAAACTAGAATTTAGCTTCAATACTAAGGCCATGAATGCTATCTTGAGTGGGCTTGCAGAAGAAGAATTCATAAAAGTTATGCACCTAGGAACTGACAAAGAAATGTGGGACAAACTCATTAGCAGTTATGAGGGTAATGAGAAGGTAAAGGATGCAAAGCTTCAAACCTACAGAGTATAGTTTAAACAGCTGAAGATGAAGGAAGATGAAACTGTTGGAAAATACTTTCTGAGAGTAGAAGAAACGGTAAATGCAATGAAGGCACTTGGTGAAACAATTCATGAACCTTCTTTAGTTCATAAAATCTTGAGATCTCTCCCAAGTACAAACACATAAATTTATTTAGAGAGAAAAACTTTAAGAAGAAAATTATGTGAGTAAACAATGATGATGATCCTTTAGATGATGAAGAAGATGACTCCTCTATTGAATATAAACTAAATGACTTCATAATTATGGCCAAAGAGGATTATGATAATAAAATCATAGGGAGTGATGAAGAAGAAGTTGTGGTGGACATGGAAGGAGAATTGATCAGTGCACTGGAAGAGATTGACAGACTAAGAATCAAGAAAAGAAAGCAAAGACAATTGTTGATACAGTTCGAGAAAGATAGTAAAGAACCTGATGAAGACCTTGTCTTACTAAAATTAGAATTGGAAGAGGCAAAGAAAATCGAAGAGATTCTAAAACAGAAGCTATCAGAAAAGAATGCAATATGTGAAGCATTAGAACAAGAAGTAGTGAAAACGAGGAAAGAAATGGAGAAGTTTCAATCCTTGTATAATCAGAATCTGTCAAGTATCAAAGCCTGAGAAGGATTGGCCACCATTCTGAATCAACAAAGAAATCCAAAGCTGAAAAATGGCTTGGGTTATGAAGAGGGATCAAGCAGTGGTAAGCCAGGAAATAAAGAACCCATCAAGTTTGTCAAAAGTACAACCAATGACAATAACAAACCTGCAGAAACAAAGGAAGACAATCAGTTGCCCAGGTCGAGTAAGGTAAAAGATGTCAGATCTGAATCTGTAGAACAAAGAAGTAATATGCTCACTACTGAAAGACGTCATCAGCCTGGAAGAAATCGATTTGCTCAAAGAAGACAACCATTTTCCAAGTACAAAGAATTTTTCTATGGATATTATTACTACTGTGCTAACTTTGGTCATAAAGCTGTAAATTGTTCCTTAAGACTTAGATATGAGAAATTAAGATTTCAAAGGAATAAATACCTATCAAAACAAAGAATGATACAGCCAAGTAACAAACCTTCACTAATTGCCAATTGCCAAATTAAGTCCAGAGATATGCAACTAAAGAGGTCAAGAAATAATAAACAGTCAATGAGTAGACAACGCTGCACCAATAAGTTTGACCTGTTGAACAATGATATTGAATGCTACATCTGTCATAACTATGGAAACAAATCTATTGACTGTCATCTAAGGGAATATGAACCAGATTCAAAATCCCCTACTGAAAATGTTAAGTTTTGGAAGAAGAAGGAAAGTGACAAGTGTGGATTAGTGTTGTCCGCTCAAAGAAAAATGAATCCTTGGTATATAGACAGTGGATGCTCCAAAGACATGACAGGAGACAAAGGCAAGTTTCTATATCTAAGTGAAATAAAATCAGGAAACGTAACCTTTGGAAATGATGCTCCAGGGAAAATAAAGGGAAAAGGGATGGTGAGCTTAAGTAATGGAAAAGGAAAAGCCCAAGATGTTCTACTTGTGGATGGGATGAAACATAATCTTCTTAGTGTAAGTCAAATGTGTGACAGAGGATGCAAAGTGTTGTTCACATCCAAGGACTACAAGATAAAGTCTGTAAACTCAGGACAAGTGGTGGCCAAAGGCATAAGGACATAAAATAATGTATATGTGTTGAAAGAAAATAGAGAAGAATGTCATATAAGCAAACATGATGAAAGTTGGTTATGGCATAGGAGACTTGGACATATAAACTTTGACCACTTAATCAAACTCAAAAACCTCGAGGCAGTAAAAGATCTTCCGAGAATATCAAAGCCCCAAGATTCAATGTGTAAACCCTGTCAAGTAGGGAAGCAAAACATGACACAGTTTAAGTCCAAGAGCTTTACTTCAACAGAGAAACCACTCCAACTAGTTCATATGGATTTATGTGGACCATCAAGACAAGAAGGCACGGGGAAAGAAAACTACTTCATGCTGATTATCGATGATTACTCC
>CBVK0101254425.1:0-11614 GCA_900067695.1 Picea abies
CTTCCTTGTGTTCATGCTTGCGGCAAATGCATCCCATGTCTTGGGAAGACAATTGAGTACTATGTTCACCAATTCCTTCTCTGAAGTGATCTCTTCAATAGCTTGTAGCTGATCTCTTAACTGGGAGATCCTTACAAGGTATGATGTTATGTTGTCATCATCATTCATCTTCATGTCACGAAGCTCATTCTTCAGACTCATAACTTGTCCAATGTTTATGACTGAGAAGAGATTTGTTAGGGCATCGTACATCTTCTTGATGAGTCAATATGGGAGATGTAGGGTATCAAGTGTTCTTTTATGGAATCCGCTATGATCCTCATGGCATTGATGTCAACGTCCTTGAATTTCTCCATAGCTACAATGTTCTGCGGTTCCTTCTCTTCTCCTTCTTTAAACTCTGGTTTCACGATCTTTCCTTTCACAATATCCAGCACTTTATTCTTAGCAAGGATGAGGTCAATCCTTGTCTTCCATGCTCTGAAGTTAGAGGCTCCATCTAACTTGTTCTTAGATTTCATAGAGTTTTTCATGGCTTCCTTGACTTGGTCAAACCCTAGATTTGACCAGAAATCCAAACTTCACGTCTTGGCCTTCTGAGTGTACCAGGAGATGCGATGGGCTAGGGTGCACTGATCTATCCAAAGATTAGGTCAATCTCATCACTTAAGGTGCCTCGACAAGAGGTTTAGGGTTTTTGCAACTGCTTCTGCTAGTAACCCTAGCTGCAGTGCTTCTGGAAACTGCTCCTGTTAGTAACCCTAGCGGCAGTTCCTCAACGAGCTCAATGTCTAGCGGCTATGTTTCCTTCCAGATTTTTAGGCTGACTGAAGGGGTGTGGGCCCATAACATGTTAGAATATAGAATATTGTGCTCATTTTACCATTGACGATACCCTCGTCACCCAACCACAGGCCGAAGCCTCTCTACGAGCACCTTAACCTTGACTGAGAATTCTTCCAAAAGCAAACCCTAGGCTAGATAGCCAAATAAAGGACAGTGCATCTCTTCCCAAGGATAACACAACACAAAAGACTGATCAGATAGTCCCAAACCCTAGCCAAGAGATATCCAAGCCAGCGCACCACTTTCCCAACTCCCCCATAAACTTGCGCACCAAAACTGCAACTGCCTGCGCAGATTTGGCTCTCTCTGCAACTGTTGAGATGTAACAAATGAGAATTGGCACCCTGTATTTATACTGGATCTACCAGTTTTGTTGGGGCCGACTTCTCCTCCTGGGTATGTGTCTATTTAGTATATTATTATTATTTATGGCCGACTTCTTCTCTTAGAGGCTAATAACCTAATATAAATTATCCTCTTGAGTCGACAAGGCTTCTAAGGTTATTAGCCAACTCATTAGGGTTTCCCTTGCTTCCCGGAGTCTTCTATTCTCGTCAGGTTCACACATGGAGGTAAATACCTCCGTAACTACCATAATATTAACACGCTCTTTCCTTGGTAGAAGAAGACAATATTAATGAGATAACATGGACCAAGGGAAAGGGTGACCAAAATCTTTCTCAGCAATCACAAGGACAACATTACACAAGGTAGTGACGAGACGTTACATTTGCACGAAACATTCAGAAGGGATAGTGCTTTGATAGGACCCCACCCCATCGTTATGGAGCAAGAAAGAGATACAAGTTGGAGTGATTATCCTAATGATGCCTCGGACCTTTCTGAAGACTAGGATGATTATTTTTCTACACAAGAAGATGACAATTTGATAAGGTTTAGAAGGAAAGGAGTTGGCTTCGTCAAATGGAAAGGGGATGATGAACATGTGTTGACTGAGCCAAACCAAGAAGACGTACTAATTACAGAACCACACCCCCGTCCCCAACACAATACACAGGAGTACACGAAGAAGTCGATTCTGAAGAAGGGGACTACAAGCAAGGAGATTTGGTTTTAAAGTGGGATACAAAGATGGGGGAGCCTAACAGTATTAAGGGATGCACAAAGTTTTGGGTTGGACCTTTCAGTCAATAATGCCTACTATCTATCCACGTTGGAAGGAAGAAGATGTCCATTATCGGTTAGTGGACACCTCCTCAAACCCCATAAAGGGGCAAAGACTTGACTTCATAGGTAAGTACATGTAAGTGAGGTAGGCATTTGCATTCATTGTATATACCATCTGCATATCATGCTAGAGTAGTTGTATTTCCATTTGTATATATGATTGCTTACTTGTATTTCATTTTCTTATATATGAGTCAGGGGTGATATCACCACCCCAAGAGATTACTAATCATTTTGTTGAGATCTAGCAGGTCACGGGTCATGCGAGAGATGTCGACGTTCTAATGCACTCTATGGTGAGCACATGTCCCTGAGTTGGAGCCAAATGTTATCCCCTATCCTAGGGATAACCAAGGAGATTATGTCTCGAGGCCCACATGTCCTAGACATGGAGTACTAAGAGCCATATGACTTGAGCTTGGCCTTGGATGGCCCATCGTTTCTTCAACACCTCCCATCTATCTGCAGCAGCAACATCCATCCCATCGACCTGTTTCTGAAGTAGCGGTGGGTCTTGCTCCATGAGGTAATGACTCCGGGTTTCATGGCATGTGTCACTTTGATTCTCAAAACATTTGAATATGTGCAATGAATTCTCTTTTGTTTCGTGACATTTGCTTGGAAATTATTCCCTTTGACTTGTCCATACCTGGGGGAGATGAAAAAATTCTCTAGTAAGTTGGTTCCCTTAGGGATTAGTTTCCACTGGGTGAGTCTATGAAACTTCATCGTCCATTCCTTCCATACTTACCACTTTTCATCATTATTCGTCTCATTTATCCCCTACATTGGTTCAGGCATTGGGTTTTCAAAGATAGTAAGGGTTGTACCTTGCCAGTAAGGGTTGTACCTTGCCTTGTGGGAAGAAGGGGCTAAAGGCCCAGAGGGTAAAAGTAGCTAGAAAAATTTTAAATCCAAGATGAAACCTTGAGATACTTCGCTCAGGGATTCCCAAGAAAGCAATAAAAGGCTTCTCAACAAGAAAAGGAGACCCGTAAAATAAAAATAAAACTCAAGGCCTAGTTGGTGGATAGGAGGTCTCATCATGAGTCGTCCTATTAGGTCCATGGGAATGTAGCAGTATGACAATACTATTCATCCAGTCACCAAGCCAGGGTAGTGGCTCTTGGTGGCATAGCCAAGAGAAAGGGGGTCTGATCACGAGCCAACCTTCTCATTTCCGTAAAATGCTTGTGGGTAACGTTGTCACCACTAGTCACCACGCCAGGACAGTGTCCTCTAACTATTCTCTTGAAAGAAAGAGAAATAATACAAAGATTAAAAAGGCATTGGATGGGATAGGAAACAATGGCATCCATGACAAGGTGCAACTCGCCCTCTACAGAGACACCCACATGTAAGACCTACATTTCCACGTTATCACTGCAACCCTTACCCAAACATTTCCTACACCATCTCATACATTTACATGACCTAGATTGGTCTTCACCTGGGAAACACCCCACACCTAAGGAGGATTATCCCAATAGGCCATCTCGAGACCGTCTCCAAACCTGGCTTGTTAAATAACATAACGTCTTTGAGCATTTGTCTGGGTAAAGGGGGGTTTTATGCACATGTTTGGGTAACTTGATTATTATATGTGATTGACATTGGTATGATCCTTGTGACTTATGAGCTCATGGAGGGTGTACTTTTTTTTGCTACAGAAACATGCCCAACAGAAAAGTACATATGGGGAGATGATTAGTTCGGACCTCCATGGGGCAATAATCCCACCAGATGGATGTTGTGACCCTAGCCAGGGGCAAAGGGATACAAGAGGCTTGCACCAGAGAAAAAAGAGGGCATCCCACTAGAGGCACTTTGGCAGGCCTAGACCTAGGGTTATTTCCCTCCCACCATGATGTTAGCCCTTGAAGGCCCCTGGCGTCATCATTTTGAGCCTTGACGTCATCTAGTTAAGGTTTTGGCATGTGTGGCAGCTTCTGAGGCCTTTTGAGGCCTAACGTTTCACTTTGGAGGTCTAGCATTCCATTAAGGAGCCTAACTTCACCCTAGGAGGGGCATGATTTCATCCCTAAAAGACAAAATTACGGTTTTAATGGTTGATTTTATGTAAAAAAGATTTTTTATGTAAACTGGCCATGTCGGTCTTTTTTGACCTAAACTATAATTAAAGGTCACTTGTATTGTATAAATACAGAGTTAATACTCCCATTTTTTCATCATTTTTCACTCACACAAGTGTGAGGTCCGAAATTTGGCCCTCTTTAAGGGTTATTGGTTGAAACTAGTGGTGCGCAGTTCTTGAAGGAGGCAAATTTTGGTGTTTTTTGGCTATTTTCTTGTGGAGGATCTTCAATTAGGGTGATTTGCTAGATTATTCTTAGTGAATTAAGTGGAAATTATTCATTTCTTTATTGTGAATGAATGCTATGGTTATTTTTACTTGTTTCATGTCTAAGATTATGAAATTGCTAGCTTGAAACCATAGGGGAATGACATGTGTTATCATTTTTTTCCCTATAATCTTCCATGTGTTAAAATCTCTTGAGAGGCACCTAATTTGAAGTAAATACTAGATCCCTACCATTGTATCACTCTAGTAACCTTACTTCCATTTCCAATTGCATAATTTATTACATTTTGTTCAAGGAAAGAGAAAATCGTTGGGGCCTAACCCTTGTTACTTTCTAGCAATTTTCTCTTGGAATTTTTAAGCCTTGGGATACCAACACCTCTTTTATCCTCTCCATCCCTTAAACATATTATTATCATTTGATACATTTCATTTGAGAATTTTTTGTTGCCATTAGTGACTCCATTAACCCTAGAAAGGCACTAAACTACCTCTTACAAGTGGTGATTGAGCAAACAAACACTTATATTCTTATCCTTGAACTCTTTACTAACCTTTTCTAACCCTAAATTAGACTAACTACTAAGATAAATTATTTTTGTAGAAAAACATTGCTACAACCATATAAACATATATTAATTTGGCACATTTACCTACATAACTCACACTAGAACCAATCAAAATCTAATTGTGATAATTGCTAGTGAATCTACTAGGTAAGTGCTAGTTTGTGTATGGTTTTCTCACACTTTTGGCCATTTAAACTTGTTGTTGTTACAAAAGATAGCTACAACCATCTAACTGTAGCAAAATATTTACAAAATTGACACTAAAAGCTAGCCTATCATTGCCAATTTTGCTTGTGACAATTTACTATTAATTTGCCTAGTTAAAGTCACCTTTTATTGTCTTTTTTTCAAGCAATCTCAAGGCTTGAATCTTGTGGTTGTTATAAGATATTAATTGTTTTTATAAACTGATGCATTTCTGCAAATTCATAATCACCTAGCTTATTTTATAAAAGGTTTACTGACTTATGAAGTACTAACAATCATCTGGTGCTTGGAAAGTGCCATGTTTGCCTTGTTGTCTTGTTCTAGGCAGGTAAACAATACTGTTCATTTGCTTCATCTTTAAGACATAAAAGAAACCTCTTATTAGAGTGATCTGTGAGAGGGGAAGCGTTTCCTTGAGACTATTTACCTTAGCCTGCTCAAACCCCCCAGGTCACCGAGGACGTCTCCCCTGGGGTAGCTTAAACAAACTCCTAAATAGAAAGGGATCTCCTATTAAGGTGACAGTGATAGGTTATTCACAGTTACACAAATTTTGTACCCACTTTTCTTGGGCTTTTAGGGCAAGTACAAATTGTGCGATAACAAGCATTATTTTACATTGAGAGTCAAACCTTTCCTATAGATGAACATCCATGGTATAAAAATCTGGTGTATTACTTGCAATATCAGAAATGCACAAATGATTTAGATACTCGTCAAAGGAGAAGGCTTCGTCTTGAATCTTCCAGATATATTATTTTAGGAGACTTTTTGTTCAGGAGGTCTATCGATCGCATATTACTTCGATGTGTAAATAATGAGGAAGCACATAAATTGTTACAGGAAACTCATGGATCTTTAGATTCTGTTATTCACGTGGGTGGTCACTTTTCTACTAAAACTAATGCTTTTAAAATCATTAGAAAAAGGTTATTATTGGCCTTCAATTTTTCAAGATTCTTATAACTTTTCAAGATCTTGTGACAAATGCCAAAAATTCGTTGGGAAAGAACGTATTCCTGTTATGCCCTTGCAACCCTTCCTCCCTTATTTTCCTTTTTTGAAATGGGGTGTGGACTTTATCGGTCCTATTAATCCTCCATCTTTAGCAGGGCAGGTTTTTATCTTGATAGCCACAGATTATTTCACTAAATGGACTGAAGTTGTCCCACTTAAACACTCACAGGATGAACAAGTAATTTCTTTCCTTAAAACTAATATTTTCTCCAGATTTGGAATTCCTTTAGAAATTATTACAGATAACGGTCCCGCTTTCATTTCCTCTAAGTTGGGAGTCAAACATTTCACCTCATCAGCGTATTAACCTCAAGGAAATGGGCAAGCCGAGTCTACTAACAAAAATCTGGTTAGTTTCATAAAGATGCTCATTGAAGATAAACCTCGTCGATGGCATACACTCCTCACTTACGCCCTTTGGGAAAATCATACTACTACAAAGGTAAGCTCATGTTGCACTCCCTTTCAGCTTGTTTATGGTCAAGAAGCTATTCTGCTTACTGAAATGGAACTTTCTTCTCTACTGATGATGCTACAGATCAAAGAATTAAATTCTTCAAATGTCCCTCAAAGGATAAATGCATTGTTAGCTTTAGAGGAACAAATAATGTTTTCCTTGGAAAACATAAAGAGACGACAACAAATTGTGAAGAAATATTTCAACAAAAGTGAAAAAGCTGTCAAGTTTAAAGTAAATGAGAAATTCTTGCTTTGGGATTCATCCCATGCTGACAGAGGAAGACATTCGAAGTTTCAAAAATTATGGTTGGGTCCTTTTAAAATCGCTTTTGTCCTGGGCGCAAATTCTTATCTTCTAAAAGACTTGGAAGAGCGATTATTTTCCTATAATACCAACGGTTCCCACTTGAAACACTATGTGGAACCAGTTTGAAGGATGAACGTTGCATGGAAGTCATTGTTGTATTATAGTTTTTTTTTCTCATTGTTTTGGTTTTGCTTTCTTGTTTTTAATTTTTTGTTGTTTCATTTATGTTGTCTTTTATTTTTTGTTTTCCTCTTTCTTATCAGAAATAAACTTTAGATCAGTTTCACCACAACGATGTTATTCTATAAGTATTATTGATCAATAACAATCAAGTTACACAATTGTCATGATGTTCCCCTTGTAAACATCACTGAAATTACTTTTTGCTTCCAGATATGTTGTTAGATAGATGATTGGATTTTCATCCCTAGTTTCTGCTATCCCTTTCTTCCCTCCACCCTGAGATTCAAGAGAGCATACCAGAAAATTTTCTCCTTAAAATAAGAAACACTTTTATTGTGACCAATTGAATGTTATGCATACAGGAACAAACACCCTCATACGTAACACTTTTCATGAGCTATTCCCAAAGTCACAGATCATTTTTTCCCTTAAACCGCCTCACTCCCCCTGTTGCATAATCATTTTGTTAAATAATTCTTTGATCTATGATTCACCTGGTCTGCAAAAACTGACATTCTGAGTTCTTAATATGTTGGAAACAGGTTTCCCTGTGGAGTCGCCAGTTTGTTGACACTTGAAAGTGAAACAATGAATACCATGCTCACAAATGATTGCCAAGCTTTAATATTTAACTACATTAATAATATACTAGTAGGTGGGACCCCCTTGCTTAACTTATGGCGCTATGATGGATGAGAAATGCTTATATTTTGTTTTCCTATGTGTTGGTAGTGTTGGCCCTTGACCAAGTTTTGGGAGCACTTGGTCATATTTGACCGTTTTTGGGACTTTGACAGCCTATCGAAGATGGAGCACTAGACGAAGCGAAGATTGCAGAATCTCAGCCCACTTTTGGGTCCCTTTTTAGGTTTTGGGAATATGTAATGGGAAAGGGATGTTGGCCCATGGGTTTACCCACGATTATGCCCATTTTGTATGTTTAAATAGAAGAATAGGAAAATGTAAGAATAATAGAGAAAGGAATATTGTATCTATGTGATATAGGCTACGTGCCAAGTGGGATCTATGTGATCAAGGTGTTGTGCATTCTATAGGCTTACGAAGCTTAGTGCAAGTCCCTGTGTGGAGATATAGAAGGACCTGTGTTGTAAGGAAAGGAACAAGGATCTAGCAAGCTGCGCAGATCTTCTATCCTATGCACAGTAGGTTTTGGTGGCTCTGTGTTTGTAACCAATTGAAGATGCTAATAAAGAAGAAGAGTTGGTGGACGTAGCCCCAGAGTGGGGGTGAACCACGTAAATATGTGTGTTATGCTTTGTTCTTTGACTTGATGTGTTTATCCCTGCTTTTGCAGAGTGCTTTGATATATTTAGATGGATATACTAACGCTTTGTGCTTCATTAGATGTGTATGAATAGTAGATATGGTATGTATGAAGATGCTTAGTGTTGATCTACTGGATCTGATCCATTTTACTGTTGCTAAGTACTAAGATACTTTAGATCTAAGTGAATGTTGCGATGCTTTGTGTTATCTGCGAAGTATAATAAGGGTTGAATATTGATGAATGATCAATGTTAAGTGCTCTGTAAATGATATAATCATAAACCTGTGTCCCAGCTAAGGTTGCAGACACCTGAGTCTCACAACCACCCCTGCTTCTACCTCGGGTGAGACTTCATCTGCTTCGCAGGTGTTGCCGAAAGGACCGGTAGTTAGGGTTTTGTTGGTGTGTTGTTGTAGCGTTGAACCCGGGTCTGCCCCTATGCCAACAAATGGTTATGTTGTTGGGACCTAAAACTGTGATTGTTGGGAACTGAGGAAAAAGAAGCCTTGTGCAAAGATTCGTCATGAAACTGTGGAAGCTCTATGCGTGGATTTGTGCCCTGGTGCGTAGTATTCCACTTGATCTGAAAAGCTCTGTGCTAAAGAAAGAAGGCAAAATCTAAAGAAAAGAAGAAAGATCTGAACGCTTTGTGCTCTAAGAAAAGTAAAAGTGGAAGTTTTTGAAGAAAAGAGGTAAGATCTACAGAAAAGAGGTAAGATCTGTAAGCTCAATGCTATGATAAAGGTAAGAGTAGTTAAAAGTTTTAGATCTAGAGGCTTTGTGCTCTGTAGAAGTAAGATAAGTGAAATTTTTTGTTTCTAAGGTTTGGATATAGGTATGTTTAATAGAGTTTATCCTAGTTTGAAAACTGGGGCACTGATAGATGAAAGAAGGTTTGATATGAGTAGATCTGATAAGAATAGTGATAGATATGTTATACCTATGTATAGAAAAAATGTTTGGACTAACAAATGGATGTAGGATCCTAGAAAGAATTTTTTGCAGATTAGCTACCATGATCCTAGTGCGCAGTATAGAAGAAGTTGGGGATCGTTTAAAAGAAAGAGAGGAGTGACCCTATGTTACAGTTGCAGAAGACCTGGAAATCTTGCTATGGAATGCCCTGGCAGAGGATCTAGTTTCCTTTGTTGCAAAGCTATGGACCATGAGGTATTGGTTTGCTCTAGAATGATCGCTAGGCTGGAAGAAATGAATCTGAATCAGGAAAACCCTAAGGCAGATCCAAAAGAGGCAGAACCCCGAAAAGAATCAGAGAAGTTATTGATACAAATGAAAGAGACCCTGAATGACCACTGATATGTTAAACTATCAGAGATTTTCAAAGAAAAAGAATGCATTGAAACAAGAATAAGAGACTTCGACATTGATTCTATCCTTCATGAAGAGACACAAGTGAACATTATGCCAGAAAGAACTTGGGAAGCTATAAGAAAGCCTGATATGATCCCTTCATTAGGAGAAATTGGACTATTCAGAGGAAAACTGATGATGTTATGTGGAAATCTCACTCAGATACCTATGACAGTCAATGGAACTTCAACAAGGGAAGATTTCGAGATTATTAAATCCGTTGAAGATAGTGCCTCGTTTATGATGTTACTAGGAAAATATTGGATTGATAGAGATCAAGCTAGAAAGAAGGAAGAAGAAGAAGTCTTAGAATAGAAGAGATAAGAGTTAAAATATTTCATGACCCGAAAGATTGCATAGTTGATGGAAGAAAAGGAGAATAGATCAAAGCTACTTGACACTAGAAGCCCAGATATCGAAGCTACAGGAACATCAGAAGACATACATAAGGCTGACATTTCTACCCCAGATAAAGAAGAAGTGATACACTGGAATCCTAAGAAAGGATCTCAGCAGCGCGAAGTGACTATGACCAAGAAAAATGAGAATCAGAATGGGAAGAGAATCACCAATACGAAGCTCACTTGAAAGAAGGCTAGGAAGCTAAGTAAAAAAAGAGTTAATATCGACAGGCTACAGAAGATTCCAGAGGGAGCCTCGTAGAAGGAAAACTTATAGAATTTGAACTTCGCCAAGATATCAGACCAAGGACATAGGCCACTTCATCGAGGCGAAGCAATATAGCCGTTGGAAGCCGATATAACCATTCGACTGCCGCTCCGAACGGGTCGGAAAGCATTGATGGTTCACCACTAGACCGTTAGACCGTGCCATAACGGACAGAACATGAGTTAATGACACCTCATACCCGTTGCAAGCAGACCGTTGCTAAGTTTCTTATTTAGTCTGTCGCACCATGCACCGAGAATACTTTTTCTAACTGAGAATTTGAGCCTAAAGCCTAAGATTATTTTGCACTGTGATCATCGCCTTGTTCCCGTACCCCTCATCGAGGTCTCTTAATTCAGTTCACACCCAATCTAATTGACCCTGAGCTTGTATGTCGAACGAGCTTAGTGCTGCAGAGAAAATAGTCGAAGAACTTTTGATTGACTTAATGATTGAGAGAGTCATTTTGGAGAGAGGGTTATCTACAAGAATCCAAGCAACGTTGACAAGAGGACTGCAGGCCTCTCCTTCCACTGCTCGCGTCGGTCCATCCTGGCCAACCGATGAGAAACGGACAAAGCACAGAGACGACATCATGAACACCAAGCTTATTCTACACATTCTACCGGCTTACCTACCACCTCTAAGAGGCGCCATCAATCATGACAGTGTACCTCAAGACTTTGAGTATACTTTGATAACCGAGTACCTTCTGAAAGGGGTGCGCACAGTTCGCGCCGACCAGGATAAGCTCGCAACACTGAAATTTAGTGACTTCAACCTTGGAGACTAGAAATCTTATAGCATGTTGGCCCCGCATAAGTAATTGACCAGGACCAAAGGCAAGAATTCGAAGATTATCTCGCAGCCATGGACCTAGAACCTCGCGCAGTCCACACTGCTTAATGCGATGAAGTTTCCGCACTTTGGCCGACACCATGAAGTAAACACATGCGTGAAATTACTGTTTTCATGCTACCATGGAGGTTACTTATGGTTGAATCGTCACATCACTGTGGATCCGACCTTGATCAATCGAATCATAGGGCTGAGCATGCAGGGCCCTGAAGCACAAGAGTTTTACCCTGGAAAGACCTCAGACCGAGCATTAGCCCCGTGAATCAAAGAAACTTATGGAGATGTAGAGAAGGGTACGCGAGGTTACAAGGTAGCCTCTATCCAGAGCG
>CBVK0101254429.1:0-10472 GCA_900067695.1 Picea abies
TTTTTTTTGTTTAAGGTGTCTGCTCGCGTGTAAAGAGGAAACAAACACACTTGACTCTACATCGCCACTCGACGAATAACAAGATGCAACCACGATGCTCACAACAATAAGAAATAAGGTGCACAACAAGTAACTGCAAGCATATAAACGACATAGGCATAAGGAAGAATCCATAACAGTAAATTTTACTATTTCTACACAGGAAAGTAGGGCGTTTAATCTTAGTTCTGTGCTTTGGAGAGAGAGAAGGTCAGATAGGTTCCTGGCTGACTGCTCAGGTAGAAGCTAGTAATATCCGTCAGGTGTGTTGCAAGAGTGGAAACCCTAACTTTAAAGGGCCCAAGACTCTTGATACGGCACTGGATTCTTTACACAAAATAATCACACACACAGACTTATATACTAAGGCTACCTGCAGGTGTCTACATCCTGCCCGACACAAGCAGACCAAGCAATGAAATGATTACAACCAATTACAATAATAAATAAACGAACGACCACAACCTCTATGGAAGGCGCAAGGCAGAAGGATTTAGACAACGACCCACCAAGTTCAGCATTATATAAATGAACAAGAAACCTCATTTACTAAATCATAATACTCTATGTTTCTTAGTTCCAGGAACCTCATATTTTATAAATCATCAAAAACTAAAGATTCAATAGCATTATGATAAGACCACAATGCCATTATATTTCATGTGATATCTAACACTAAAATTATAATGATGTTGCCATGACATAATAAACATATTACATTTATATCCCACTAACTCCGCAAAGATAACAATCGCTTTATAGTTCCATAACCATTAGCACCAACATTAAGCATTTCAGTATACTTTCATTACCTTAAAACAATTACACTAACATGAAACTTATAATCCATTAGACAATGATTCTGAACCAGTCATTGTCTCAACAACGTGATGCTCCTAACTCCATAAATAACACAACTTCAACATCATTTATCGTCGGCAGTAAGGTAACATAAACATTAGCTAAATGATCTAAATATAGAAGTCAATAAAGTAACATTAACATTGCCATCTAAAGGTATGATTGATCTAAATGCATAAAGTATCATTAACAGTAACATTTTAAATCAATAACCTTGCAATAGTAACAATCGCATTCAAGACAATGACAATTAACACTGCAGGTACCGCGATAAGCGTGACAAAACTACAATGACATCACCATAGAAACCTACAATTATTTATAACCATTACTTAACATTTCCTTTAGACAAGTAATGTAGAAATTTAACCTTATCATAACATTAGCATTAAATTTAATCAATACATTACATTAAACTTTACCAAGAACACGATGGTAATTGAAACTAGCCTTACCCTAAATATTGGTATCAATACCACATTCATTACATAATCGTTTAAGTCCACCATAATATCACTAAGGACCATAAAATTTACCATAATAATTGCAAATAAAAAGGGTAATGACCCACTTCGAAGAGCTATCTATTGATATTTCAGACATTACTCTTACATAATCCGAATCCCCATAATTACATTCTGTTAGATATATTTTTGTACCAGCAATCTAACACAGGATCTTATATTAAGTAATTTCATAATATTAATAATATATTATCCTTTCCTTTACAGATCACCACCCCAATATGCTCCCATAACGGTCAAATTTCGGCTTATTCATTACATTGACATATCAAAACTAAATGCCATAGATAAATAGGGATACATTATAAAAAAAATCATGATAAACGAGGATGCACCAAGATCCAAGCACATCTAGGGTCAATTCGGCAATGGTTGCGTGCATGGCAGGCATCACTAACCAAAGGGTAGTTTTGCAGGGGCAAATTAAGGCAGCTGCCGGATAGCAAAATTCCAGGAATTCCACAGCTGGCATGGGTGGAAATGGATTTTCAGTTACAGTGGTAGGGGCCAGAATTACAGGTTTACTACCGACCACTAAGTGACAATTAAAGGTGCAGAAAAATGTGACCACTCTCCCTGCGCTAGTCGAGGCTGTGGCTATAATGATTTGGGCACAGGCCTGTCACCCAAACATTGGACAACTCGTCGAGGTCCAATTAAGCTTCCCATACCCAGGAGGGAGTTTGTAGAGGGAAGTCCGTGCAGCTGTTACCTGAACTCGGCTTGCATTGGAGGGTAAGGGCGACATGAAGAACAACTTGCCGAGTTGGAAGAGCGATTCCTCCACACCAGAACGAGAAGGGAAGAGGGAAGGCTACACAGCTAACAAGGAAACGAAACACAAGGGATCAAAGTGAATTCGTCAAACAATCAAGAGACAAGGTCGGGAAGAAGAGAAAATGAAGATTAAACCCCACAGAAATTTATAAACTCCCTATGTAAGATTTAACGCCCATGGAAATAGGAAAATGCCCACAGCCATGTGAAGATGCTCAGTTTAAACAAAATGCCCGTAGAGACTGAAATCGCCCACAGGGAAAAATAAAAACACCGACAGAGGAAATACAACACCCATGGAGAGGATAAAAACACCAGCAATAATATATAAAACACCCCAGTCACAAATGGGAATGCCCACAGTCAAAGAAAATGTCATCAATAATATAAAACACCCCAGTCACAGATGGAAATGCCCACAGTCAATGAAAATGCCCACAGTAAATAAACCAACAGAAAATTAAAAACGCTCCCGGCAAGGTAGAACGCCATGGCTGAATGGTTAAATGCCCTCGATGAAATGGAACTCCCACAGAGAACGAAATCAAATTTTTCTTTTCTTATCTAATATAATAGAGGTAAATAACTTCATTTGCAGAGGTAAGAGACAACAGTTTTTTTTTTTTTTTTAAATGTATTAACTCGTAACCATTCATTTAACAGAGGCCTTATTTCTAGATCCAAATATAACTGCAGTAAGTAAATGTTACAGCGTAAAATCTCATTCCTAAATTTCATTACAATTTCCAAGCGAACTTCATTACAACAATGTATAGCAAATCGTTACAAATCCCAACAAAACTTCATCACAGAAATCTTTTAGGAAAAGCACAAAGTAGAGATGTATAGCAACACTGCCGAGAAATATTTTAACCAAATACAAAGAAGGGTTCATATACAACCTTAAGCATTTCAAATTATTTTTAAAACAACAAACCTACTTGCGTACGTGTGACCAACGGAGAATAACCTGAAGACGCAATCCCGCACTTGAGCTCCGTGCCGCTCCAGCTCACCGACCGTGGAGACTACACCGGTACCTCCCAGCCAATCGCTAGGGGTACACTGTTTCCCCCTTATCCCCCCAAGCCACAAAGGGGCCACACACAGTCCAGACGACATACCTAGCTTCCCATCTCGCCTCGCAAGGCTGAGCTACCACTCCAATACAAGCTGAGAAATTCACAAATCAGCAGCATAATGATACCTATCAGCCCATCCCCTTTTTCCCCTCATCCCCCTTTCTTTTATAGAGTTTTTAGCCCCACCAACTTTCCTAAATCACATTTATTTTTAAGTTTTACAGAAACCTTCCAAAATTTCTCTGTAGTACAAGTGTCATTCATCCCCCACGTTTCTCCAAAATTATTTTCTTTAACTTATTAATTGTCTATGTTTCATTTATTACTTAATTTCCCTATTTTTATTAATCCCTTCTTCTTCTCTTTTAAACCAAAAAGGTAAATGCGCTAATTAATCTTTTCATTTTATTTTTAAATTCATAACTTTTTATACTCCCGCACGTTAAATAATTTTATTACTTATTAATTGTCCATGTTTCATTTATTACTTTGTTTCCCTATTTTTATTAATCCCTTTTTCTTTTTCTTTTTTTTAAACCAAAAAGGTAAATGCACTAATTAATCTTTTCTTTTATTATTTATTTAATATCTTTTGTTCTTCCACAAGTTAGGAATTAATTTCTTCTTTGTAAAATTTTAAAACTATTAGTTTTAATTTAAATCTTACCCTCGTCATCACCCCAAGAATTTTATGAAGACCCAACTATTACTTAGGTGGGTTTTTGTTTAAATTGTTATTTTTATTCCAGGGTCTGTTCTTAAGGTTAGACTAAAATTTTACCCTAAAAGTTTTAGACTTAGTACTTACATTCTGAACTGGGCGACACTGGGTTAGGGAAGTTGTTTAAGGATTTGTTAAGGCATTATTGTCTTAGGTCTATTTAGGTTTGTTTCCTTTATCCACATTAATGCGACGCGCCCTTCAGGATGCAGCACGTGCTCCAAGGGTGCCACTCGCCTTGTTCGTTTCCTTTGCGCAACATACCCTTCAGGATGCACCACGTGCTCCAAGGGTGCCACTCGCTTCTTGTGTTTCTTTTGTGCGACGTGCCCTTCAGGATGCACCATGTGCTCCAAGGGTGCCACTCGCCAACTTGACTGATTGGTAGACATCTATAACCCCTGGAATCAATACTCCGCCAGGTGAACTTGTGGGAGACTAAGGGCTCTAAGGAATAATGCCCCCGCCTTATTGCGCACCCCTTAGAATCATCGTGAGCGACTGTCGCAGTCTACCCTCACAGCATCGTGGATCCTCTCGAACTAGGTAATCGTTAACCTATAGTTTGAGCCACGGCGGGAGTGCTAGTAGGCAGTGGCAGGGATGTTGTCCACCCCTCACCCTCAACCTCTCTAGAAATCATGTGTGGCCCCTTTACTCTTTATGTGAGTCTAGTCGACAAGCTATTGTCAGCCTGCATCATCAACAATCGTGTTAGAACATGTCAACATCATATTATCAAATCAATGAAATATCATAGAAAATAAATCAACCCAAATAGCACACTCCCTGACTCAATTCAGAGTCCAAGGGGTTCCACCGATGCCTCTGCATCCTCAAGGTACGAAACCCTACACTCTCAATGAAATTGAGTCAAAAACACCTGTCTACATCAAAGTAGTAAACACATCATGTCATCTATCAAAAATCATCATAATCAAGAATAAATGGTTTAACATCATAAAAGTCCAGATCACTTGCGAGCAAGTGTCCTCAAAGAATAAGTTTTCTTAGTGCCCCATAGCGGGATGTTACAATAAATTATGCCATTATATCTTAGTGGTACATCATTTTCCAAGGTATAAACCTCATATCTCAGTATCATCATGGTATCTTTTTCAATATTATATTTTACTTCTTGATACCAGTCATCATCAATTTGTAATGCCAACATATTTTCTCAAAGATTCGTATTTAGTTGTATTACTGAGAAACTGTGAGGTCTCCAAGTCAATGCATCTACTACTTTGTTAAATGTTACCTTAATGTACGTGGTCTCAAAATCATACTCACTTAAAAAAATTTACCAACCTCTTTATCGTTCGTTCAATTCACTCTAAGTAACAATATGTTGCAATCGAGTATGATCAGTTTTAAACTCATATTTTTGTCCAATAAGATAGTTCCTCCAAACACATAAGTCATAAACAATCACTTATAATTCCAAATCATGTGTTGTTCAATTATCTTCATGCCTTCTTAGTTTCCTTGAAATATATGTGATGACTCGACCTTCTTGCATTAGCACTCCAACCATCCCTTCCTTGGATGCATTTGTGCATACTAAGAATTCCTTGTCCATATCTGGAACCTTTAATATCGGTGTTATTGTTAATAATTCCTTAAGATTTTGAAATTATTCAATGCATTTCTTTGACCATACAAATTTCTTATTCTTCTCTCTTAATTCTATAATTGGATTTGTTGTTTTTTTAAATCCTTCGACGAAGTGTCTATAGTAACTTGATAATCCCATAAAACTACATACTTCTTGCACGTTCCCTATTGCTAGCCATTTGATAATATCCTTTACCTTCTCTATATCCACAACGATACCTTCTCCATAAATAATGTGTCCCTAATAATGAATCTTTGTTTGATAAAAACAACATTTCGACAACTTTCCGTACAACATGTTCTATCTTAATAACTGTAAAACTAAACTTAGATGTTCATCGTTCTCCTCTTTGTCTAAGAGTAAAATAATATATCGTCAATAAATACTTGTACAAACTTGACCAGTTATTCACAGAACACCCCATTCATTAAACTGATGAATACACGAGGGGAATTTGTCAATCTAAAAGGTAATACAGTAAATTCGTAATGTCCAAATCTTGTCTTAAACGTTGTTTTAGGAACATCTTCCTCTTTGATTGAAAATTCATGATATCTCGACCTCAAGTCAATCTTTGAAAACACTATTCTCCCTTCATTTGATCAAATAATTCATCAATCTTGGTAATGCGTATTGATTCTTTATCATGGCTTTGTTTAATTAATGATAGTGAATGCACAACCTCCACTATCAGTATTTATTTCTTATAAAGATTACTGGTGCATCCCACGATGATACACTTCGATGTATAAGTCCCAAATCTAATAACTTGTTCAATTTCATCTTTAACTCTTCAATTTTAGGTGTCAACATCTGATATGGAATTCTTGAAATTGGTTATGTTCTGGGTTTTAGATCTATAGTAAATTCCAATTCTCATTTTGGCAGTAAACCCGATATTTCCTCGGGAAAAACATCAGCAAACTCTGATACTAATAGAAAATATTCCAATCTTTTTGCATCATCCTTTTCATTAAGAGATAATATGTCATACAAGTTACATCCCTTGCACATATTTTTCTTCAATTGTAAGGAAGTAATAAATATTAGCAATACTCCTTGGGTTTTCCCTACAATTACTCTGTTTTTCCCAAATCATCAATTAACCTTAATATTTTCATCTTAAAGTTAAGTATCACATTGTGTGATTCTAACCAATCCATTCCAATCATAACGTCGTAGGATCCCAAGGTGGTGATAAAACGGTTTACATTTGTGAAAAATTTATCCAAATTGATATTACAACCTTTAACCTTTCCTCCAAAATTTTGCTTGGATCCAGATGCCAATTCTACATATCTAAACTCATCTTGTTCGAATTCCTTCACCTTAATTATTTTGAGTGCAACACTAGATATAAAACTTTGAGTAGCTTTTGGATCTATCAAAATCCTAAACTACTAATCTTCTATCATACCTAAGGTCTCGAGTACTGTACATTGATGCTCGGCCTAGCAATTATTCATCAGTGCATGAATCCTATGGGCCTTTCCCAAATATCCTACTATAGTTTATCCTGGTGATCAAATAGTTCTTTCCTTATCAATAGGAAAATCTCTCTAATAGTTGGGTTCTCCACAAGTCCAATATCCATTCTTACGGCTCATGCTCTTAGTTCTAGAGGAATAAGATACCGGTCCAAGGTTCTAAGGCCCTGATCTGTTCTACAAAATGATTCTATATTATTGTTGTTGTTAAGGAGGATGTGGTTGGTGCTATGGTGGTTCTCTATACAGAGTCCTTTGGTGTTATAATGTATACGCAGTGTATAGAATATAGATCCTATGGGTGTATCACGGTTCCCAATACCGTGTATAATACGTGTCTACTACTACAACTCTAAGTGGCATATGTCTTGTCTACGTGGAAGGAGTCCTACCTTGACCCCCACTATTCAACTCTTCTTCAATGATAAAATATTTTTGTACTGCATCGTGCAAAGTCTGAGGCATGAGAATCCTCTCCTTAGCATGAATGTTGTAGTTAAGTCGAAACACAAACTTGTTCAACTTTAACTTTTCAATGTTCAAGTGTGGAGCATATCTAAGAAACTCCATAAACCTAGACTCATACTCATGTATCGTATAACTTCCCTGTCATAAAGCATTGAATTCATTAATTTGGCGCTCAATGAAATCATCAGATAAGTACCTTTCCTGGAATCATTCCTCAAACAATTCCCAAGACACATCTTTAACATCCTTATTCCAATGTGGTAAGAGTGTCTTCCACCAAAGAAGAAATCTCCCTTTCAGCTGAAATACCTCTATGCAGACTTTCACATTGGAGGTATAATCATGCAATGCAAAGCACATTGCCACATTCTTCAACCAAGATTCGATGGCTAAACTATTCGTGGAGCCCTAGAACTAGAGAAATTTTACCTTCTCGAGTTCTCTATGAGCACTCCCACTAACTAAAGGAGTGTGTTGTGAACCCTCATTCGGTGTACATCCCCTTCGATCATCTCGATAAAGGAAATTTATCAACGCCTCTAACATCCTATGAAAATACCTCATCATACCCATGACATCGTCCACTACCACATGCTCCTACTCGGTAGTATTCTCTTCTCACTGTAACACAGATCCCTCAGGTGTGGGTGTACTTGGAGGGGGAATACCTCTTCCCCCAGACCCCAACGTCTACTCATTCTACGTCCTCTAACAATGATACTTTCATAAAACAATTTGAATTTATATTAATGATATATATTTGATTAAATCTAAATCCTTGGAAGTTGTAATTAGTTTGGTGTTGCAAGTGGAACCCGCTATGATACCATATGTAATGCCCTTCAAGTTATTGAACAAACAATAGTAAGAGAATACACTGAAAGTAACATTTATTTTATTTTATTGATAACTAAGTGTAACGTTAACATGATGCAACTAAATTCATCATTGAACATGCAAATAAAGCATTATATATCTACAAATTATACATTTCCATTTGTCAAGACTAAACTATGTCCTAGCATGATTTCTAATATTTCTATCTAACATAACAACTAAGGAACACAAGTAAAATCTTCTTATTCACATTAACTGAGATTGTGCAACTTGTGCATTGTGTTTCATATATTGAAACGCAAGTCGCAGTGCAAATTAGAAATTGATTAGTACCAACCAATAAGTAAAAATTCTTAAAATGTAGTGTTACTAAAAGCATTAACATTATTTATTTATATCAATCAAATGTATGTAAACCCTTAATAAAACTAAGTGATAGAAACTTTAATATCATTCAATAATGAAACGTATAATGTAATGGCATCAAAAATTTATTCTTCTTACTAATTATTTATGTAATTAATATAACATATGTTACAACATTTATAGATGTCATTAGTATATTCGTATGTAACAATCATACAATAAACAATTAAGAGAAGGGGATTTATAATCATAGAAACTTATTCACGGTTAATCAAGGAATCTATGCCTATATATATATATATATATAATAATTATTAATTTTTAACCAAGTTTTAAGGAATCACTCAATAACCTACCTATATGTATCTTTGCAATGGTTTAAGTGATACTAAAATAAAATATTTTTTACGCAAATAACAAAACCTTAATATATTATATCAAATCTTCTAAGAGAAGCAACAGTAAAACCTTTGACATTAACTCCATCGAACATCTAATTAGATTGAGACAACCCAAATCACTCTAAGTGTATGGGATTGTAAATTTATACGGTCTGTCAAACAAACGATGCACCTCATTTTCAATTATTAATTCACAACGTTATATTTTTGCATGAGAACACTATAACGACATAAAAGAGATATCAGTGAACAACTCGTGGCTAACTGAATTAAATGACCAATGAAAAAAAAACTCTATGTACAAGGAGGACCCTCTTGTGATTATAATAGAAAATGCTATGATGTTTGTCGTGTAATTATGATAGAGAAATGAATACCTTGCTTTGAATATAACAAAAGAAAACTATCAAAAGTTTCAATAATTCTAACCCAAACTACGCATTAATTCCAGATAAAATTTAATATGAAGAAGGGATTAAATCTTAGCTAAACATAAAGAATCTATCCAATAAAGAAATACTACACATTCATTTATTTAATACCAACCATTACCAATTCAAATGGTCTTTCCTAGTGGGGCACTGGTTCAGTAGGGAAGGAAGTGGTATCTCAATCCATCCACCAAGCTTCAATATTCATAGAGACAAAAAAAAAAACACTTAGGGTAAAACCACCATGTTTCAATTCTCTCAGAGACAAAAATAAGCAATTGTGACAATCCACCATGCTTCAATTCTCACAAAGAAACAGGTTAATTTTTAAAGAAGACTAATTGTTGCACAACTGAGAGGGGGGATGAATCAGTTGTGCCCATGCTCAAGAAATTATGCTTCTTTTAAATTTCTTTACAAGGCACTCAATGATGATCACAATAATTCATGGAAATAAGCAATGGCACATTCAACATCAGTCACATATATGAGAAACACTCAGACAAATATTTTCCCGAGGAAACCCATACAGGGTAAAAACCTCTACTTTTTTATATGATAAGTGTTATTTACATTCTTTACATTATCATACATATGAGCACCAAATCATTGTGAGGCTACAACCTCTGTTTTACAAGCTCCAACTTGCTGAGAGCACCAACTCTCTATTTTTCTCTAGCACCCACTAGAAGGAAGCACCAACTCCCTGGATTCTCTAGCACAAACCAGAAGGAAGTACCAACTCCCTGGTTTCTCTAGCACCAACTAGAAGGAAGCACCAACTTCCTGTGTTCAAGCTCCCACTTGAACCTCTGAGGACACCAGTCCTCCCTTGCACCTCCCTACCACCCAAAAATATA